>BJCO01048415.1:0-15951 GCA_018326465.1 Flaveria floridana
GCTCTGTGTTGCTTTCCCTTCAAACATGCTGAGTAGTGATCAGTTGTTGCAAACTTCTTGGATGGAAGTCCAATGACATGATTTCCTACTACAAGCTTGTTCATGTTTTTGAAGTTTGAATGTCCGAGACGTCTATGCCAAAGCTGGCTTTCATCATTTGATGCTTTAGCAATTAGGCAAGTTGTTTCTGTTGAAGGATCGACTTGAGACATATCTAGCTTGTATACATCTCTATCCCTTTTAGCTTTAACAATTACCCAATCCTTGCTTATCTAAAAACCTGTCTTCAAAACATAACAGAAAGAATCATCAAATAGAACAGAGTATGATTTATCATATATTTAGGATACACTTAAAAGATTAAAGTTCTACTGTGAACAGAAGTTGACTTTGTCGAAGCTTATTATCCTATTTGATACTGTTTCTTATCCTGTTATTTTGCCACCCGCATCACCACCAAAGGCGACATACGTTCCAGCCTTTAACTTAAAGTCTTGTAACAAGGCAGGATTGCCTGTCATGTGCCGGCTACACCCGCTATCCACATACCATGTATTGAGTGGTCTTCTTGGGCGTACCTGCACAACAAGAAAATCTACCCAAGCCGAGATGGTCTTGGGTTTTCCATATTTATCAACAATAGTAAATTGTTTGAAATGAAGATTATTTAAATCAGGTTTATTCTTAATGAATTTACCAATCTTATTATGAAATTGTTGTGAATCATTTTGTGAACATTCATACCATTTGAGTGATCAATTTTTGAAAGTATTGATGACCAACATTTTTATTAGTCATTCTTACAGATCTTGGTATGAATTGTTCTTTCACAATTTGTTTTGGCCTCACATAATTGTTCTTTTAGAAAGATCTCAGACCTAAAGAGGGTTTGTTAGTTAATTGTTGATATCCATCAGTTTGATTTCTCATATACTGAGGATTAACATAACCTATGCTCATGTTTGAATTGACAAATCCTCTAATAGGTAAGCTTTTTCTAAAATAACAATTCTCAATATTGTGAGTTTTCTCATCACAATAAGTACAATATTTGTTAAAATAACAATCTGCTATAGAATGATTTCTCATGTCACATATGTGATAGTACTTACTAAAATACCACTCAGCAGTACTGTAATTTTTCATATTACATATTTCACAGTACCTTTGTGGAGATTTAAACAACTGCTTCTTAACTTTTGAAGTTGAAGCTATATTTGATTCATTTTTATATTTTGGCGTCAAAAAGTTAAATTGTTGTTTTTGAGTTGTCAATTTTTGCTTTTGTGACAAATTACTTTTCATCTTTTGTTCATGAACTTCCTTCTTTAATTCCTTAGGAACAAATCTTTTTGTAACAGCGAAAGTCTTAGAATCTGAACCCGTTTTCAGATCAGAGTAAGATTTGTTCATAGGACTTATTTGATTTATTAAAGAGAGTTCATATTTAACAAAACAGCTGACATAAATTTTATAGGTTTGAGTTTAGTTGCTTGATTTGTTGGTTTGATCAGATTTTCTAAACTTTTGTTTTGTTCATTTTTTGTTTTTGATGATTTCTTTCTTCTTCTTTGATTCTTTGTTTCAGAAGAACTTGGTTTACTTTTAGATTGAACATCTTCATGTGAAGATTCTTTTTCATTATCCTTTTGTTTTAGATTAACAGAGTTTGAATCTTCTGATGTTCCTTCCTGATGTTTAGCTTTATTTTTGCTTTTAACTTTCACTTCTTCTAATACAGAATGAATTTGATCAGAAGTGTTTTGATTTGTCTATTTAGGTTCATATGATTTTATCTTGATTGGATGACCATTGTTTATCCTTTCTTGATCATTTTCAACAAAAACATTTACATTATCTTTTTCTTCTTCACATTCAGAATTCTTGTTTTTGTTCTAAAAGGCTTTGAGTTTAGCCTTATTCTCATGAGAATGATCATGCGTATTAAAGTCCTCTGGTAAAGTGTTTGTTATTGATTCAGGCAGAGGTTCATGAGTGAATCCTAATTCTGCTTTCTGTTTATCTTTTCTCTAACTCACCAGTTTTTTAACTATCATTTTTGAACTTTTAACTTTAGCAAGATCCATTTGAGTAGCAGCATGTGCTATCTTCTCCTATTCAAGATTTTTGGTCATCTCTTCCAATTGTTTAGACACAATTTCTAAATCTTTTTTCGTTTTGTTCCATGATGTTTGAAGAGAAATGATATTTTGATCTGCTGTTTTATGATCAGATTTTAATTTATTATGCATTGACTCTTCTTGTTTCAATTTCTCACAGATTTTATATGAATAGCTTCAATAGTATTCAACATGTTCGAAGCATGATTTAGTGCACAGTTTCTCCCTCACTTCAGATGATATTTCAAGAAATTTTAGAGATTAGGTTTTAGAGTTTGAGGATGAAGTGTTAACCTTGGGTTGATCAGATTGTGCCATTAGAGCTACTTCATCTGTATCCTCCTTAGGATCAGATTTGTCACTCCAATCATAGTCATCTTCTTCATTCTCACCCCCTACTTTTGGATCGCTGTTCTTTGACCAATCCTCCCCCTAAATTTCTGCAACAAAGATAAACTTGAGGTTAGATCATTAGTGAATTGTTCAGCATATGCACTCCAATCATAACCATCTTTCATGCTGACTACAAGAGCTTTCTTGGGCTCATCAGATGATTTTAATTCATCTTTAAGCTCAGGCATAGTGAGACTTTGATAAGGCTTTTGGAAAGTCTTCTGAGCTGATTGAAACCTTTGATTGCTAGAACTTGATTGTGCATTTCCTCTATTATTCCTTGGAGCTTTGCATTCTCTGGATAAATGTCCATACCTGTTGCAGTAAAACACCTTGACTTTGACTTGTCAAAACCAACAGTCTTGTTAGCACTAGGCTTGTACTTTCTATTGACATATGAGTGTTTTTGTGTTCTGTAGGCAATCATCACCATCTGCCAATTTAGATCCATCTCTTCAACATCCTCAGGATCCATCTCGAACAAATCCTGCAAAACAAGGTCTAACTGAGTTAAATGGCTACCTTGATATGCTTTAAACTAGCCATGAATGAAGTGAAAGCAGCTATAGACTCTTCATCCTCTAATATGATGTTTATAACATCTTTAACTTTGTTAGATTTAGCAGGAGTTAGTTGATGGACTCTCTGTTTGAACAATTGAACTTTGAGATTTAGGAAGAGATTGAGGATGAGACTGTGTTGTATAAGCAGGAACACTAGTGAATGATGAATCCATGAAGAATCCTGCTCCAACAAATAAGTCTCCCTCTTCTTCTGGAACATTCTAACTCTTTGCCATGAATGCATTTTCAACAGAGTTTGCAGGAGATGCAACAAATTGATACTATGACATTGATGTTGCTCTATCATTGTTCCTTGAGCTTTCATCAATTTCAACAGACTCTATCTTGGCAATAAGCAGATCTAAATCCATGGGGAACGTCTTAGTATGCTTTAGCAATGTTACCGTTTGTTTCCATGAGGAGGGTAAAGCATCAAGTAGTCTGAGATTTAGATCATCAAGATCAGGCTTGATGCCAGCTGTTGACATCTCAGTTATGAGCTGAACAAATCTGTTCATCATCTAGTTTACTATTTCACGAGACAAATGTTGAAACAGTTCTAACTGCCTTTTCAACTTTTGTTTCTTGAGGTTTTGAATCTCTTTTCCTCCTTCACAGATGGTTTTTAAGGCTTTGTACATGGTATATCCATAGATCAATGTCGATGGAATTCAAATGATGTTTTAATCTAAGTGACCAATTTTTGAAATCAGCTCTGTTTTAAGTTTAGTAACTCTATTTTATGAGTCTTCTGACTTCACCAATTTTTTTATATTTTTTATTTTTAAATTTTTGAGTTAAAGAAATGAATCAAAATATTTTTTGCTTTTTTTTTAATTTCTATTAACCTGAATAATATAGAAACATCCCAACAGTTGTGGAACTTCTGAATTTGAACAAGAACCGTCTAAGGGATTGCCTTAGAAAAAATTTCCAAAACCATCTAATGTTGAAACGCCCGAACAGTTGCCAGTACGTCTAAACAGTTGTCAGACGTCTGGGAGTTACAAACGCCCAAATAGTTCTGATACGTCTCAACAGTTTTGATGCGTCTAGAATTACTTGAGCTCAAACAGTAGTAATACTCCTCAGCAGTTGTAAACTGTCTAGCTTGAAAACCCCCTACACAGTGATAAAACGCCTGCACAGTGATCAAGCGCCTAAGTACTTAGACAATTTTCAATAATTTTCAACCCTCATGCGCCACATTCATCATGTTCTTATGAATGTAACGAATTCAATTTTTCTGAAATCAATCAAAACTTGATGAATTGGATTGAAATCTTCCAATTAAGTAGATTTAGTGCCGATTAACAATCTTCTTTCTTCAATTTCTTTGATTATCAACAACAAATCAGTGAATCTCTCAAATTTCAGTTCGACAAAGATGAACACTTTTCGAACCAATTTTCGACTAATTCTCAGAAATTTGATGAATTTGACTACTAACTGTGGTTCAATTCATGTTTCTGATGATTAAACACAACTGAAATCCATATTATTTCAATTGAATTGCTTATCAATCACGGAAGTAAGTGAAATTTGAATTTTCAAAGTTCAACAAAAACTCAATTCACTTAACCAACAGCTCTGATACCATTTGATAGGATCAAATGTATAGATCTGTGATGATGTTAGTGAACAACTCAATAAAATACAAACAAAGTAATCAAATCAAAGCACACTATCAACAAAATTCATAGAGTTTATTGATAATAGCAAAGACATTTACAATGTGTAAGTAGCAGATTCGTACATACCTTTAACCTACACAAGTCTAAGCTATATATACGATCAATAAACAGAAAGGAACTAACTAATTACAAGACTAGTCCCTATACTATGACAAAACATAAACAAAGACACATAAAGACAAAATGTTAATCTTTAAAGAAGTGCTAACAATGGTTCTCCACAGTCCCTTTCAACCATATAAGGGGCTAAACTCTATTGATTGTTGGATTTGCTAGATGGATTTTGCATGTTCATCTCCATCTGGTATCCACTAAGGATACCATACAACTCAGTGAGAGTAAGGGTCTTGAGGATTTTAGTCCTCTTAATGACCATACAATACTGTGTCCATTGTTTGGGAAGAGAGGACATGAATTTCCTCACAATGTCCCTATTCTCAAGAGTTACTCCAACATCCATTAGAGTATCCACAATCTCAACATACTTAAAGTATTGTTGAGTCATCGTTTCACCTGTCTTGAAGGTGAAGTTTATCAAACTGCTGCTTCAAGATGTGTTTCTTGTTCTCATAGTTGCTTAGCAGTTTTTCACTTCTTGAAGCCTATGTAGATAAAGTTTGGAAGAGCAGTTTGAAAGGCTGTATGGCTTTCTAATCTTCATCAATCTTCTTCTAGACTTCTTCTAACTAATCAGCCACTTCCTTTGGTGCATGATACATGAGGTCCTATGACAACAGATCCCCACATCCTGGACTCTTGAGACTTGATGAAGCCTTCCATTTTTGGCAAAAGTATCAAAATCATCATGAGTGATCAGTGAAGACTTTTCATAGTACCAGTCTCCATATCAGCCTTGGTAATAGCTTTTATTTAAGTTCTTAAGTGTTTTGTAAAAACTAAAGGATTTAAGATAGTGAGATCTTATAATCCAGAGGAGAGACTTAGAACACTTACCAAATCAAATAGGGAACCGGGTTTATATTGATGATACTAAGAACATAAGTAAATATGAGATAGAACCGAAACAAGAACAAGATGAGTTTTGTTTTTAAAAATGCTATATATTTCTCTCAAGTTCTATTACAAGTGTTAAAAAGCATACTGATAAAGAAAAGTACTTGACACACTTTATACTACATCCTACAGCCGGCTATACTTTGAAAGACAGCCGGAAACACAAATTTAGACAACAAGATCAATGTATTGTCAAAAGGCAGTTTGCCTTTTGAATTGTGACTATGACAAGCCATAGCTCATATCCTAATATATTACAAAAAGGATAAAAGGTACAAACGTAGAAAGTTACATACCAATGATCTTAAGGTTTACACTTAAAGGCTAATGCAACTAATATAACCAAGGAGCTCATAGATTGCATGCATGAAGTGCAGGGTAAAGTTACTTTGGATGTTTTACACAACTCAGTGAAAATAGCTAAGTGTAAAATCTTCCGAAGCCAAAGACCAGATCTTTTAAAGCCAAAGATGAAGTCTTCCGAAGCCTTAGAGATAAAGCCTTCCAAAGCCAAAGACAGACTTCTTTCAAGTCATGTATTATATGTAGATCTAATGGTTTATGATATAAAGTCACCACCTTTATTTTCTAGGGTTCACCATATGTAAAACTTATGTTTTTGTTCACGTATATGTACGAGCCCTGTGTATATGTCATCGTTGTAATGATTTTAAAAAGTTTAAGGGTGTAACCTTACATGATTCTTGTATCAACCGAAGTTTAAAAACTCACTGCTGATGTCACCCGTAATGAGGATTAGTATGGAACCTTACCCTTATTTGTCTAAAAAAAACGCATTTATCTATACTCACCTGTATTTGTCAACCTACTCTCATTAGCCATTTCACTACCAAGTCAACAAATTCCGACACGTATAATATCCTTGTCCGCATAAGTTCCACTGTCACCCGCATTGATTCAATCTAGCCGCATAAGTTCCACTATTATCGGCATTGAGTCAACCTAGCCACATAACTTACACTTTTACGCACATTGATTCGACCTAGCCATATAAGTTCCACTGTTACCCGCATTGATCAAAACTAGCCGTATAAGTTTCACTATTTTCCGTATCTGTTAAGTAACTTGGCCATATCAGTTTGGATGTTCCTGCACTCGTTACACTAAGGTATTTTCACTTGTGCTCACCTACTGCCTATACCTATAAGGAATTTATGTATAGTTAACCCATTTCAATTGGTCAAGGTTAAAAGAGGCTTAAAATAGTCCTCGCATGGAATACTCCTTTTTGTTAAGGAATTATCAGCTTGCCTTGCTTAGTACATTGCATGGATTCTCAGCTTGCCTTGCTTGGTGCATTGCATGGATTCTCAACATGCCTTGCTTGGTGCATTGCATGGATTCTCGGCTTTCTTTGCTTAGTGCAATACATGGTTTACTAGCTTATCTAGCTTAGTGCTTTACAAGGTTATATTAGCTTGCCTAGTGCTTGTGTTCGCATGACTTGATATAAGACATGATTGATATATATAATTTTCGTAATAAGGTTCACTTGGTAAATGAGTTATGTTTTTTATTCGAAGTAATGTGTTTCTCTATGTTAACTCTTAAAGGTTTCAATGTATTAAAAGATTAATGTTTTATCCAAAGTTAGAGCTCAGTTAGTAACGTTGACTTCTAGTATGCATGTCAGGTAAATCTAAGTTGAGCTGAGTTGATGATTCTAGGGCATGAAGAAGTTCCCGAATATGTGACTGACATCCCGTCTCAAAGTTAAGCATGAATTTTATATTTGATAATGAAATGTTATGATGTAATAGTTTGACATTATTATTCGGAATTATGTTTCCGCTACTTACTTTAAAGGAAATTTTTTAGTTTAAGAATTATGGTTAGGTTTACAAAACTAACTGTGAGGTTACCTAGAAATAGGGACCTTACATACGATGCTAACCTCGCTTAAATCTTGATCATAGGATCCAAAGAGTCGTATTTGAATTGTAATTGCAAATTTGGACGATGAATGAACAAGATGGAATACACAAAGGATGAAAAAGAAGATTTAAATAATTTCTTGGTTAGGGGAGTGATTGTTGGCATTATGTAATCAAGAAATCAAATAGTCAAATTAGAAAGTCAAAATAAAAGCAAAACTGTAGAATGTGTGTGAATAATGGGTGTGTATATTTGATTTCCCTCGTTTGGTTCGTAGGGGTTCTCTACGCAATAATCTATAGAACCTAAACTTTTTGTTTATCCAAATAATAATCAATGATCCGAGATCTTGGGGTTAGGAATTTCTTTTTTTGCAACAAAAGTGATATGTTCAATTATTATTTATTGAGAGTAGCTTAACCATTTATTGAACAACATGTTATGGGTCTCGTAACTATTGAAATCACCTTTGTTCATGATATATTTAACCTCCTTGATGGAAAATAGGGAAAATTAGGAGTTATGAGCTAATAAGATTATAGGTTATATGAAATCTAAAGTATCATAATTTCTAATCATTATTTTACTTGTATCAACTACGACCATGATTTTATCGATACCAAGTAAAACCACTTAAATACCATAACATTAGTAAGGAGCTTGTATTTTTGTAGACACCATGCTATCCTCAACACCTTTGGCATGCTTCGCCTTTAAAAGCATACTATTGTTGAGGACAACCAAAATAAAGACTTAAGCATCATAGGGACATATTGTACTTTAGCATACTACTGTTAGGGAAAACCAAAATAAAGACTTAAGCATTAGAAGGACATACCCCGTTTCTGGGCACCTCACAGTTGGTCATTCATCGCACATAAAACATACATGTATTTAAAACATTGCAGCGGAAATTAATTTAAAACTATTTTATACATTATAATTGCTTTTGCAAAGTAATACATCATTGTTACATTACAAAACATCAGTTTTTGCATTACATCACAAAAACATTATCGCAATATAAAATGGATGCCATCCAAAAATAAGCCAAGCAGCTGCCCCGTGCCATCCTTAGCAACCTTTACCTGCCAACTGAAAATTACATAAAAGTTAGCGTTGCTGAATGAGTTCTAGTTTTATAAAAAAATATATCATACTTTACATTCGTTAAAATCCTTCTTTGCTTTCATATGTGCTCATGCATCATAAGTACACATAGATAATATCGATATTATCTTTCATTATCGGTCATTACCTTTCATCATCATATTCATACTTTCATTCCGTTTCATTTACATTCTCTTTCGTATACATTCTTTCATTTCATACTTTACATTCTCTCCTACTTTTGTTCTCATACTTTCGTTCTCATACTTTCGTAATGTACTTTACATCATTCTTTTACTTTCTTACTTTCTTACTTTCTTACTTTCTTACTTTCTTACTTTCTTACTTTCTTTCGTACGTTACGTCATTATTTTACTTTCATACAGGTCGATGAACAATACCCCGGACATTGTACACGAAGCTGGTGCTGGGCCTGTGGTAATTAAATCATGACCATTGTGCATGAAGCTGACCCAGTCACCTAGGGCAAGTCATCTTTCCCATTCATTCAGTCTAATTGGTAATACCCCGAACATTGTGCACGAAGATGATGTTAGGCCTGTGGTAATTACCTCATGAACATTGTGCACGAAGCTGACCCAGTCACCTAGGGCATACGATAGAAGTCTTGTCAATCTTAATGATTGACCCTGTGTGCATCCTTTGGGGTAGCTAACCCACATCACAGTTGAGCTAACGACAACGTGGTTATGCACCTCCTTTCTATTTGCTTGCAAGCCATCTTTTCATTCATTATGTTTTACTTGTCATCTTTGTTATCTTTCACTTTGTTAGGTTATTCTTTACGTTCTTTCATTCATTTGTTATTCTACGTAAAGTAATAACATAATATTTAACGTATTTTATAATATAATATAAATACGTTTGAATATCATTAATAGATAACACATTATACATACCGTACCTTAATCATACATACTATAACCCTATACCATCCCATAATCATGCTTAAAATGGGTAATCATAGCCCATGGGTCAAATCATGTCAAACCCTACAAATTCTGGTTTTCCTAAAATTTCAGAAATAATTCTAAGTGTTTGGGCGCATGGGAACTATTTGGGCATTTCTGCCCTGTTTAGGTGTTTTGCCACTATATGGGCATATGAGATTATACTTAAATTATTAACACTTAGGTGCATGGGCCTTTGGGCGCTTGGACACTATTCAGGCGCATGGGCCTGACACTTAGTCATTCTGGACAAATTTTCAGGCGTTTGGCTACTATTTAGGCGCTGGGGTTTCGGGCGGTTCTTAGGCAGCTTGTGACCGTTGGGCACGTGGGCCACTGTTTAGGCACATGGGCAACCAACTTATACCTAATTAACATAATTTAGTCCCAAACCAACATATATCATGATCTAAGACTAATACTAACATTCTAAGCATCATCATATGAGCATAACCATAAATCAATCCCGACTTACACCCACCCATATACACATTCATACACACATATACGAGTAACAAAAACCCATTTTTATAAAAACATACATACCTGTATTTTCAGCACCAAAATTCGTTAAAACATGTTAAAAAGGGGGTTCTAGAAACTCACATTTGTCAAACTTTCGAGTAGACTTCTTCAAACCCGTTGGTTATGGGTTCAAGCACCTAAAACCCATCAAAACACACATACAAACGTACATACACATACATAAGCATAACTTGAACTAAAATCAGTCAAAAACACCTAAAAATCATCAAATTCTTACCTTAATTCAACTTCTTCTTGTTCTTCCTTCAAAATCCAAACTCTGCTCTTTCTCTCTCTAAAAATCCAAATGCAAAGGTGATGTGCAGCCAATATGGGCGGCCATACCACTTTTTGTACCCACTTTTTATTCTTTTTGTCCTTTTGATGCTTTTAACCACTCAACTTGCGTTAAATTGCATTTTCCTTCTTTTATTCGTGTTTATTATTTCTTTCTCGTCTATAAAAATATCCGCGTGTTACAAGTCCACCCCCCTTGTACAGGTTTCTTCCCTAAAACCTGTTATTCCTCAAACAGATATGGGTAATGCTGCCTCATCACTTCTTCAGTCTCCCACGTAGACTCGGATCCCTTCCTGTGCTTCCACTATACACGTACAAGAGGAACCACTTTATTCATTAACCTTCTCCCATTATGATCAATGATCGCCACTGGTTGCTCCACATAATTGAGCCGTTCATCTACTTCAATATCTTCTAGTGGTACAACCATATCCTCGTCTGCCAAACACTTCCACAGATGAGATACATGGAATGTCGGGCGAATTTCACTTAACTCATCGAGTAGTTCTAACCTATAGGCCACCTATCCTACACGAGCAATGATTCGGAAAGGCCCTATGTAACTCGGGCTCAACTTTCCCCGCTTTCTAAACCGTATGATACCTTTCCAAGGTGAGACTTTTAACATAACCCTGTCACCCACCTAGAACTCAATCGGTCTACTTCTCTTATCGATGTACGACTTCTGTCTATCTTTAGCTGCCTTCATAAAGGCTTTGATTTTTTCTAGCTTTTCGGTTATAGCCTCGATCACTTCAATGCTTCCCAACTCTTTCTGACCAATGTCACCCCAAAAAACGAGTGTCCTACATCTTCTACCATATAGCATCTTATATGGTGGCATGCTAATGCTGGCACGATAATTGTTGTTGTACGAGAATTCTGCTAATGGCAAATGGTCATCCTAACTTCCTCCAAAATCGATCACGCACGCTCGAAGCATGTCTTCGAGTGTCTGGATCGTCCTCTTAGACTGACCGTCCATCTGAGGATGATAAGTCGTGCTGATGTGTAGCCTCGTCCCCAGCGCATCGTGGAATTTCTTCCAAAACTTAGAATGCCAATGCTGGCATGATAACTGTTGTTGTACGAGAATTCTACTAACAGCAAATGGTTATCCCAACTTCCTCCAAAATCGATCACGCATACTCGAAGCATGTCTTCGAGTGTCTGGATCATCCTCTTAGACTGGTCGTCCGTCTAAGGATGATAAGCCGTGCTGATATGTAGCCTCATCCCCAACGTATCATGGATTTTTTTCCAAAACTTAGATGTAAACCGAGTGTCATGATCAGATACAATAGATACCGGTACACCATGACAAGCAACAATCTCTTTGATAAATAGATCTGCTAATCTCTTGGAGGAATACGTCGGATCAGTAGGAAGTGACCACTCTTCGTCACAAGACTATCACCCATATAGCATCATACCCTCTTGGGGTACGCGGTAATTTCTTAATAAAGTCCATAGTGATATGCTCCCACTTCCACTCGGGTATATCCAAAGGTTGGATTTTCCCATACGACTTCTGATGCTCCGCCTTCACTTGTAAACAAGTAAGGCACTTACCCATATACTCTGCTACATCACACTTCATACCCGGCCACCAATAATACTTCTTAATATCATGGTACATCTTGGTAGCACCAGGATGAATGGAATATCGAGTCTTATGAGCCTCATCCATGATCTTTCCACATAAGTCCCCGTAGCGAGGAATCCACATCCGCCCATATCGGGTTCTAACACCGAGAGTGTTTTCACCTAACTCTACGACTAGGCCTCTCATCCTTTCAGAGTTAAGATGATCTTCTTTCAATGCCTTATCTTGAAACTCCTTGACCTGCATTATCACATAAGAGGTCATAATCAACTGATAATCCTTCACCCGAATCAGCTCGGGTCTCTCCTTTCATCTAAGGGCATCTGGCACCACGTTGGCCTTGCCCGGATGGTAATGGATCTCGCAATCGTAATCCTTTATGAGCTCCAACCATCGCCTTTGCCTCATATTCAATTCTTTCTGCTTGAAGAAGTACTTCAAGCTTTTGTGATCTGTGAAGATGGTGCACTTCATCCCCTATAAGTAGTGCCTCTAAATCTTCAAGGCAAAGACCACCGCAGCTAGCTCCAGATCGTGTGTGGGATAGTTGACTTCATGGGTTTTCAGCTGTCAAGACGCATAGGATATTACCCTTCCACATTGCATCGAAACTCAACCTAGCCTAGAATAAGAAGCATCCGAATACACCACTAAGTCTTCACTCCCTTCGGGTAGTGTCAAGACAGGAGCTTGTGTTAATCTCACCTTTAACTCCTCGAAAGCATCCTCCTGTTCTCGACCCCACACAAACTTCACATCCTTACAAATCAATTTGGTCAAAGGTGAGGCTATCTTCGAAAAGTCTTGAATAAATCTCCTGTAGTAGCCCGCCAATCCCAAGAAGCAACGAATCTCGGATGTCGTCTTTGGAGACTTCCATTGCATCACCGCCTCCACCATTTCTGGGTCTACCATATGTCCCTCGGGATTTACCACATGACCCAAGAACTGAACTTCACGTAACCAGAACGCGCACTTGGAGAACTTAGCATACAGCTTCTCCTTTCTTAATGTCTCCAACACTTCCCGAATGTGACCGGCATGCTCTTCTTCGCTCTTTGAATAAATCAGGATATCATCAATAAAAACAATCACTGATTTATCCAACATCGGCCGACACACTCGATTCATCAAGTCCATAAAAGCAGCTGGCGCATTTGTTAAACCAAAGGACATAACGAGGAACTCGTAGTGTCCATAACACGCGCGAAAACCTATCTTAGGAATATCCTGCTCCTTCACCTTCAATTGATGGTAGCCAGATCAAAGACCTATCCTCAAAAACCAATTGGCACCTTTAAGTTGATCAAACAAGTCATCAATCCTCGACAATGGATACCGATTCTTCACCGTCAACTTGTTCAATTCATGGTAGTCAATACACATCCTCATACTACCGTCCTTCTTCTTCACGAATAAGACTGGAGCACCCCAAGGAGAGATAATCGGTCTAATGAACCCCTTATCGAGCAACTCCTGCAGTTGCTCCATCAGTTCCTTCATATCTGAAGGAGCCAAAAGATACGGTACCTTAGCGACAGGCTGAGCACCGGGTATCAAGTCAATTTGAAATTTGATTTCACGATCCGATGGCACACCTGATACATCCTCTAGGAACACATCCGGAAAGTCACACACCACCGGCACATCAGACAATTATGGTGTTGACGTGTCCACATCCTTCACGTAGGCCAAATAATCACTACATCCACGCCTTATGCACTTTCCCACCACCGCCATTGAAATCACCTTCGGAATCATCATAACTCGATCACTGTATATCATCACCGAACTCCTGTCAGGCGCTGTGAGTCTAATCATCTTCTTGTGACACAGATGTTTGCTTCATAGGTTGTTAACCAGTCCATCTCTAGTACTACATCAAATCCACCTAGGGACATCACATGCAATTTTAAGAAAACTTATGACCTTCTAGTTCTATGGCGCAGTCCTCAATCACATCAGTAATTCTAGTGGACTTACCAATAGCGGTTTCTACATCGAAGGGCTTACTAATACTTCTACTACTAACGGAAAGCTTATAACAGAAAGCAGTAGAAATAAAACTCCTACTAGTACTAGAATCAATTAACACAGAAGCAAGAGTTTGATTTACTAGAAACATACCTGACACAACATTGGGGTCCGTCCTAGCCTCCTCTCTGGTCATTGTGAATGCCCTGGTGCTTGCCCGTTGCTCCTCAATCCTGGTCTTCTTCCCTGCTCCGGAACTATCTGCCCTCGGCTTCTTGCACTCCCTGCTCAGGTGGCCTACTTCACCACAGTTGTAGCACCTCACCACTCTGCAATCTCTAGAGATGTGGCCGGGCTTTCCGCACTTGAAACAAACATTAAGCCACAGCCTGCACTCACCAGCGTGCTACTTCCCACACTTACCGTACTTCTTCATCCCCGAGCCTGTTGCAACCACCCATCGATCATCCACCCTCGCTTTCTTGTTATTTAGGGTAAAGCCACCACACCCAAATCGTTTCCTGTTCTAGTTCTGGTCATCACCACCAGTCTTCTTCCCCTCAACCGCTATCACCTCCCTCTCATCATACAATCTTCCAGCCAAATCAACCACCGACCTAAACGTACTCGGTCGGGTGGCGATCATGTGCCTGCGGATGTCCGTTGGCAAGCCCTGAATATATCTTTTAATCTTCCGTGATAGGGGCATCATCTGATCTGTCACCAGCCATGCCATTTTGTTAAACTTGGTGGTGTATTGTTGATGTGTCATGGTTCCCGCCTCCAGCTACAGGAACTCTCTCTCCACCTTGTCCAACTCCCGATGAGGACAGAACTCCTCAGTTACCAATTTCTTCAGATCACTCCAGCTCATCCTGCCAATTGCTCTACTACCCTCGGCTTGGACAAGATTGTCCCACCAACATAAGGCCGAGTCCATAAATGAGTGAGTGGCAAACTTCGCCTTCTGGTCTTCCCGGCACTCGCTGATTTCAAGGACGGCCTCCATCTCCCTCACCCATCGGTGAGCAGTAGCAGCAGTGCCATTACCATTGAAGGTAGGGGGATTGCATCTTTGTAAATGCCCCATAATTAAAGCCTCGTGCTGCCTGAGGCACAGGCTCTTCTTCCTCCTCCTCGTCAGTAGGTATAACCGTCTCAGTCTCTGGTTGCTCTCCCCTTCCCGAGGACCTATTCCTCTCCTTCCTTTCTCCTTCCCTTACAGCCTTAATTACTTTGGTCACCACAGACGGGCTGGTGAACCTCCTCTACCATAGCCTCCTTCACTGAGGCCCTCAAATTGGCACTCTCATCACCACCCTCCGGATGAGGGTCTTAGGCTCTTCATGAGCCACTTCTTCGGCTCTAGGACTTCCTCTCTTGACCTGTGGTCTAGCACCACGTCCACCACGTACTCCGCCTCGTAAAGGCTTAGATGATCTAACTCCATCCATCCTCTAACACACTATAAGATCCAAACACTAACATAGTCATTCAAGGTAATAGCTCGGATTATGTCAAGTATAGTAAGTCCCTAATTATAATGGCCAGTTGTGATTAGCCACTTACTTTACTCTTCATACCCCAATCATTTACTATTCTGACTACATAAGTATTGTTGGACCAAAAGAACCAATGAGCCAAGATCAGGAAAACCTCTAAGTCCCACATGACATCACAACAACTGCTGAAGGCTTCATCAGCAGTTTGACAAAGACTGAAGACTCAACAGCTGAAGATCAATGATCTGAAGAACAACAGCTGAAGATCCCAAGTACTGAAGAC
>BJCO01048680.1:0-18180 GCA_018326465.1 Flaveria floridana
GTTTATTATAAAACTAGAACTCACTCAGCAACGCTGACTTTTTATGTGTTTCCAGTTGGCAGGTAGCGTTGCTGGGGATGGCACGGGGCGGCTAATCAGCTCTTTTGGGATGGCATTCTCCTTTTGATAATGCTGCAATGTCATGTGTTGTGGGCCCGTAATGCACGCAACACATTATGTTGCATGCAAGTGCAAGATTTCTTAAGGATTCCCATAAACGGGATTACTTAAGGAATCTTCTTTATGATGAAAAAAGAAATTTTTGTATTTTATATTTTTATACTAGAGGTCACTGTTTATGACCCTATGATTGTTGAGGATTCACATAACGGGAATTACTTATGGAATCCTCGGTTTCATATGCTTCCGCAGCAATCATAGTAAAGCTAGGCAATGTAAAGAAAGCTTGTATTTTGTAATGAAGTCAACGATGTAATGCATTGTAAAAGCTTTTATGATGAAATGAGAATGTATTTCTTATTAATTCCACTGCGTTACTTTACTTAATATATGTTGTTTATCTAAGATGCTTATGAATATATACCAAATGTATGTTTTATGTGCGATGAATGACCAACCGTGAGGTGCCCGGGAGCCGGGCCTTACACCAACAAACACCCTTTTGCTATGATTTCAACACCAAACATCGAACCAAGAGTGAGCTGAAAATTCGATTTTCAGCTTTGCATATCTTCAACACTTGAGAGAAATTGTTCTTGGTTCTTGCATGTTAGAGAGAGAATGAGAGGTGGAGTGTGTGTCTAGTAAATGGAGTGTATGTTTCCAAGCAACAAAAGGCCTAGGTCCCCACAAGGGGCAGCCGAATTATTTTTATGAAAGGGGTTTTCCCCCCAAAACTTAAACACTCATTTTTATTCATGTTAACTAGTCAGTAATTGAGTTATATAATTAATCCTTTAATTGTATAACTCACACACACTCGTTTATTATTTGATGTTATTTAACTAACTTAAATAACATTACAAACAATACCTATGAACAAAATATCCCTATAAATTGTTCAATCTCATATGCAACTTATTTAGAAAACCCATTTTCTAAATTGGTGTAATTATTTAATTGCATGATCATATCATCAATTAAATAATAATTGGTGTTTGCTAAACTCGTTATTGGGTATGACCCGACTTGGATCATGACGTACTAACCACATCAATATTTTATGTGTCTTGGGCATAAAGAATCCAACACTTATAATACTCATAAAAGCTTAAAAATGTAATTTCATAATTTTTGGAATTAATTTTCTTAATAAACAAAAATACAACGTATAACCGCCATAAAATAAGGAAAATTGTTAAAAAAGAAATTAAGAGAAGTTTTAATGAAAAATCCAGAAACTAAAGGTGTTTATAAGTAATATTAAAGGCTAGAAATGATGAAAAGTTTGCAAGTACAACCAAAACCTAAAAACCGTTAAAAACCCCGAACCGAAAACGTTAAAATCCCAAAACCGATATGACAAGCTAAAAACCAAAATTTCCAGAAACTAATAACTTATTTAAGGTCAAGATAAACTAAAACATAAATACCTATGAGCATTTGAACACTACAAAGTAGTTACGAATTATAACATTTTATAACCACTAACTACCGCTAAAATAAATAAGAAAAATAACAAAATATATAGATAACCCCAAATCTACTAAATTTACTAATTTTCAGAAAACTATAACTTACCATTTGGTCACAAAAATAAATAAACATAAAAACCCTAGATTAATCACACATCGTCAATACGTCTGAAACGCGAAACGGTATACGTTTAAGGACACCATAAGTAACTCACTAACCTTGAAAACTATACTGTTAACCCGTCAATAACCAATTATCATCTAAATAAGTACATTTAAGACATAAACCCTCAATTTGACCAACCAACAACCTCAAATAAAGACTAACTAGATAAAACTTAAAAAACACTTAAACCAAAAACAAGCACTTGAAACGGTAAAAAAAACCGAACAACAAAAAACACACTTGTTATAGTATCCTAATATACTAAAAATTATAAAAACTAATATAAGTGATTATAATGCAAATACTCTAAACTTTACGGTCAAAAATGTAAAATTTAGTAAAGTTAAGGGACCAATTTTGCCAGCTATTGAAACCTTGTTGTTTTAAGACCATACCACACCTGTGAGAACCAAAAATAGTCAGAACACATGAGATAAGGACTTGTGAATTAAACGAGTTAAGTGTGACTAACCAAAACCTAAGAACACAAAGTAAAGTTCACATGCATAAAGCAACGCTTATCAAGTTACAGTATACAAACACAAACCTTAGGGGATGGGTGTAGATAATCTAATGAATATAGAACTAACTTCAAATGAACAACGGAACCCTCACGGTCGGTAGCATTCAAACCCTATAAACAACCAAGTGATCAACCACAGGTGAGTCTCATGAACACCCTTTTTACTTTATAACTTTTGTGGTGAAATACATACTCTTTAATATTATTATGATTATGTTATTATGGTGCAATACTACCTGTTCTTGTCCCCGAATGGAGCACATTCATTAACTCCATTAGGAGCCGCGTGGTTTGTGGATAGTACTATTTTGAGAATCCCCCGCACAAAATGGGCCCTTTATGCAGGGAAACCCCCATTGAGATTCAATAATTGTTGTGTCACAAATTAGTGCCATTTAACCGTGCTTCGCAGGGCACATTTAAACCCAACAATTTAGTAGTAATGGGTTATGGGATATTTTAGTACTCGGGCAGGAAAGTCCGGGTCAGGATTGATTGTGATATATTCTATAGTGCATCATGAAGTTTATATTATATGATGGTTATGATTTGATCAAAATGGTTGAATATTATATTGCCACAAAAGGTAACATGTCTAAAAACTCATGGGCTCACCAATATTATATTGATGTATTTTGAGTGTGTATTTCAGGTGATGTGTAATTGACAGGTGTCAAATGGATAGGAGCATCCTAAAAGAACCCTTGGAGAAATAGCTACTACCCTATCCAATCATCTATTTATGAACAATGAATAAAATATGTATCGTTTGGATGTTTAGACTAGTTAATGTAAGAAAATTTGGAGTTATGTAATGATTAAGTTTGGATCCATTTATTTTCCGCTGAATTGTGATGATATCAGTCGATCACGGTCAGACCCGGTCAACGGGGTGTGACATTAGCCATCTAATGTAGTCTCTATATCCTACAGCTTTTGGATTCCTGTGATCTAGTAGAGCAACGAAGTTGAACTTGTCATCGAACTTCAAGTTAGCCATATTAACTAAAATGGAAAGAGTAGTAGGTTAGTTATTAATATATATACATAAATATACAAACCAAATTATACAAAATAACAAAAAAAATTAATTTTTGGCTAGTTTCACTGGTGGCGAAACTGTAATTTCATTGGGCGAAATAGTTAGTTTCGCTAGGCCAAACCACAAATTTGTTGATACTTAGACATAGATTTGCTGAGTATTAGGCATTGAGTTATGTGTTTTAGTTATTAATCAGTTTCACTGACAACTATTTTTGTAATTTAACCTAATTGAAACTGTATTTCACTAATAGTTTCGCTCAAGTTTACACTGAAATTTTATGCCTAGCGAATCTATAGTTTCGCTGAAACCTTTCCAGCAAAACTGTCAAATGTGCTTGGACAGCACAACATTACAGTTTCGCTCGAAACATTGAACTTTCGTTCAGATTCGCTAGTCTAGCTCGCAGTTTCGCTAAATGAAATTGCGACCTTTCGAACTCAGTGAATCAATTTCAGACCCACTTCTATCCTGAATAAACGCGATTAAAGCTGGGAACAACGTCGCCTAACTAACCTAAACACAAAACGGCGATTTATTTCAACAAAAGTCAACAATGCACGATTTGCATTAAAATCGCCAGAGAGAAACTAGGTTTTCGTAAATTCATAGAAAAAAAGATACCCTTCTCACACTATGCATTATATACTACCAAGTTTCGTTGTTAGTGAAACTATGGTTTCGCCCGTAAAAGTCAGTTGCTCACAGATGAGTTTGATTGTCGGCGAATCTATAGTTTCGCTTGGCGAAACTCCCAGCGAAATTATAATTTCGCCCGTAGTTTCGCCTTTTTTATATAAGTTTTATGCTTATACAAACATTTGTTAGAAACAACTTCCTCACCCCACAATTCGGACTTGTAGAAAAATAAATTACTAAACAATTTTAAACAGAAAAATAATATTAACAAATAAAATAAAATGAAATAGAATAAAATAAAATAAAATTAAAAGGATATAATAGCATCTTTTTCTTGAAGTTTTCCAGAGAATCGTGGCTTGGTGAGATTGTTGATATGCTTGTCCTCTTAAACCCATGCCTTATTTTTTCAACACGTAATCTGCAGCTGTCTTTATCATGTTTTGAATGAATTTTAAGGAACTCTAGTAACTTGGTCCCCATAAACATTTGACAAAGAACTCATCTTGGCATCAAGGTTTATTGAGTGTAATCATTGATTTTGCTCGAATAGTTCTGAGTTGACGCTGTTGCATGCATATGATAGCACGCTCATTGACGAGACACTTTACAATATAGACTCTATAACTGATGATGAGAACTCCAGGTCTATACTCATGTATAACAGAGGAGATGCTCATCTTATTCCAAAAGATGAGAGCTTTGGGTCAATGCTTACGCATAGCAAAGAAGATCATTTAAGCATGTTGATGAGAGTTTCAGGTCAATGCTTACGCATAGCAGAAGATCATCACTCCACGTCAATGCTCACACATAGCATAGAAGATAAACACACAGTTTATTTTTCTATTTGGGCTAAGGGATGGGGAAGATCTTAGAACAAACTCAAGGGAAATAAGATATTAATAGCTTAGACCCAACACAGACCTAAAACAGACTCAAGACAGAAATCAGCCACTCTCAACCAAGTTTTTGACAAGATTTGTATCTTTGTGCAGGCCAAGATGTCATGAGAATGATCCTTATCACCGAGTTCTTGATCTTTAGTTTAGCTTCACAATCATTGTTTACTTCGTTTTCGGGCTAAGTCTACCATACATATCCCAGCACAAGCTGTTGCCCTCTTTCTAACTTTTTTTGGGGTTCCTGAGAAGACAAAATTGGAAAAAAAAACTTTTAAAAAGTGTATTCTCCCCCTAAATTTCTATTTACCCATATCGGAATAGAAAGTTTGTTTTCATATATATATATTTGTAGACTAAAATAAAAATAAAAAATAAGAAGAAATATAGGATATCAGAAGTTATGTGACAAATGTAAAATATAGAAAAAGGTTATTTACAACTAACAATACATTTTATTAGGAAAAGAGTTTTTCAGAAAGATATTAGACCCAACATGGAGATCAATTCATTAAAACAAGGTTTGTCAAATGTTTTTGTGAAAAGATCTGCTATTTGACCTTTTGTGTCCATTGGAATAATATCTATAAACCCCTTTTTCCTGAGCATCTCGGATTGCATGAACCCTTGTTTCAATGTGCTTGGTTCGAGTGTGATGAATTAGATTTTTGGAAATTCTAATAGCAGCTTCATTATCATAGAAGAGTGGTGTATGAATAAAATTGATGCTGTAATCCATCATCTGATGCTGGATCCAAAGAACTTGGCAGTAGCAGCTAGAGGCAGTAACATATTCTGCTACACCTATGGATGAAGATACAGTTGTCTGCTTTTTACTTTGCCATGAAACAAGACAATTCCCTAGATACTAGCATCCACCGGTGAATGATTTCCTGTTCATCTTGCAACCTCCATGATCACTATCAGAATAGGCATGCAAATCAAAGTTTCCTCCTTTAGGATACCAATGGCCCAAGCGGGAGGACCCTTCGAGATATCAAAAGATACGTTTAACAGCCTTTTCATGAGATCCCTTCGGATTTACTTGATAACATGCACAGTAGCACACAACGAGTGTAATATCTAGACGACTCGTAGTGAGATACATGAGAGACCCAACCATAGAACGATAACGATGAGCATCTACGGGTTTCCCATTATCATTTGGAGTTAAGCACGTTTGAGCAGTAAATGGGGTGAGTTCAGGAGAAGCATCATCCATCTTGAATTTCTTGAGAATATCCAGAGCATACTTCTATTGATGAATCAGGATGCCATCAGGCTTTTGTTCAACCTGCAATCCCAAGAAAAAGCATAACTCCCCCATCATGCTTATTTCAAAGCGATCCTTCATCACTTCTTCAAACTCTCTACATCGTTTCTCATTTGTTGACCTGAAAATGATGTCATCAACATACAATTGGACAATCAGCATTTCACCATCAACTTCTTTCTTGAATAGTGTCGTATCTATAGTGCCATGAGAGAACCCTTTACTAAGCAGATATTGGGTCAAGGTTTCATACCATATGCGAGGAGCTTAATGTAATACATGTAAGCATTTATCATGCTTATACAATTTATCTGGGAAATCTGGATCCTCGGAACCTAGAGGCTGACAGACGTATATATCCTCATCAATGATCCCATATAGAAATGCACACTTCACATCTATTGAAAGACCTTAAAGTTATTATGAGCAGCGTGAGCAAGAAAGATTATGATAGTTTCAATGCAAGCAACCGGAGCAAACACTTCAGTATAATCAATTCCCTCCTCTTGAGCAAATCTCTAAACAACCAGCCTAGATTTGTTCCTGATTAACACTCCCCGATCATCTAGTTTGTTCCGGAAGACCCATTTGGTGCTGATTGGAAACTTATTTGGAGGAAGATCGACTAGTTACCAAACCTTCAGTTTCCTGAATTGCTTAAGCTCCATTTGCATAGATTCAACCCAACTTGGGTCCTGAAGTGCTGCTGTGACATTTGGGTACAACTTAAGATAAGAAACATGCATAGACATATTCATTTATCAATCCATATTGACTTCGTGTCCTCACACCATTAGTAATGGAACCAATGATGTCGTTGTGTGGATGGTCTTTTAGGGTTTCTAAGCTGATGATAAGGGTTAACAAGTTTGAATGAGATAATGATTCAGTTTAGGATGATTATGAATAGGAAGATGGTTGTGATTGAGAAATCGGTTGTAGTGGTGGTGTGGGTGGAATATCAAATGGAGGTAGAGGTGGAGGATCAATCGGTGGTTGTGGATGAGGTTGAGGTTGTGGAGGTGGTTGTGGTTATTGTTGTGGATCTGGTGGAGGAATGATTTGCACATTAGTTTGAGGAACAACATCATCGTCAAAGATTGGGAGATTGAATGATTTGAAGACAGTGTTTGAGTCATAAAACCATTCTGGGTTGGAACCCATGTTTGGTGAATTTGACTCTTGCCAATCAACATAGAAGGATTCCTGCACAATGCGCATTCTTTTATTGTACACCCGGTACACTCTTTGCGAGTAAGAGTAGCCAACAAAGAAACATTCTTCAGAAACAGCACCAAACTTTGACTTCTAAGATTGCGTATTCAGCAAAGTATCTGAGCAACCAAATGGACGGAAGAAGTCAATCAAGGGTTTCCGTTTTTGAAGAAGTTCATACGGAGTCTTCATCTTGTATTTTATGATCAGCACCATGTTCAGTACATAGGATGCACAATTAACTGCTTCTGCCCAGAAAATAATTGAAAGCTTTGACTCAATCAGCATGGTTCTTGCGGGTTCGATCAGCGTCCGATTCTTTCTTTCAGCAACACCATTTTGTTGAGGTGTCCTGGCAGCACTAAACTGTCTGATAATTTCCTTGCTTGCACAGAATGAGTCAAAGATGTGGTTTCTGAATTCTGTTCCATTGTCACTTCTGATGACCATTACCTTCCGTTTGTTGATGGTCTCAACTGACAGGATCAGCTTCTGCAACTCTTCTGCGGTGTCACCTTTATTTGCTAGAAATCATACCCAAGAATATCTTGAATAATCATCTGTAACAACCAAACAATAATATTTCTTAGCGATAGATTTAACACAAATAGGACCAAATAAGTCAGTATGTAACAATTCGAGTGGATTTGATATTGTATTTTCAAGCTTAAGCTTGTGTGGCCTTTTGTGCTACTTTCCTTGAGCACAAGCCATGTGTTTTTCTACCACTGAAAAATCTTTAAGTGGCAGCCCCCTGACAAGATTATTTTTAACCAACTTATTTATGTTTTTAAAATTAACATGTCCTAATCGTCTATGCTGTAAGAAGGATTCGGATGATGAAGCCTTTGACAGGAGACATGTCACAGTCGAGGTAGATTCTGTTGATCCCATATCCAGCAAGTATGTATCATTCCTTCTTAGAGCTTGCATGATTATTAATTCCACTGGAACGGTGAACTCTGCTTTCAAGAACAAGCATTCATTTGACATAAACAATATTGGAATGTCTTTATCACATATCTGTGATACACTCAACAAGTTGAATGCTAGTTCTGGAACATAGTTCACTTTCTCTAGAGTCAATGAACCATTTGTGACTTCTCCTTAACCAATCATCTTTCCACCTTTCTTGTCTCCAGCAAATGCAACATATCCTCCATTTATTATCCTATTGTTAGTGAGAAGGTCCTTCACCCCGGTAATATGCCTGGAACATCTGCTATCAACATGCCATAAGCTATTGACAGCTTTTCTTGAATGCTCCTGGCATTAAAACACAATGATCGTGAGGCCTTAGAAATAGGGACCCAAGTTTTGACAAATTTGGATTTTGAAGAATAAGAATTTCTATAAAAGAAATTATTTACAAAGTGATTTATTCTACTTCCCAAAGACCTATTATTTATATTTTTATTAACATATGTTGGGCATTTTTTAATTACATGATCATCCTTCCCATATTTAAAGCAATCGGATTTCAAACCTTTCGCAGTTTTGAATAGGAATTTGATCAACTACTCTATCTTCCTCATATTCAGTCACATGTGAATTAGAATTGCTACACATCTCATATGATTCATTTAAATTTTCTTTTGAGACCTTAATTTTAGCAGATTCTGACTCACTAAAAATTTTAATTTCTGAGGAAGATGTTCATGTTTCTTTCAGTTTAGAAATCCGAATTAGGGTAAAATATAGGATATGACGAGAGAGGAACTTTTCAAAACAATTTGACTCTATAAGTCTTACTGAAGCTTCATTTGAACTTGAATCATTTTCATTAACAGAAGCATTGATAACATTTGTAGTTGAGTTAGAAACATCTGAAGATGAATAAGATGGACTAGAACTAGAACTATATAAGCCATTGTCTAAAACTGACTACTAGGATACAAAACTACTTAAGCTAGTGTCTTTGAACGACTTGTTGGAATCACAAAAGCTATAACTAGAGCTGCCCAAACCACTACTGCTACCGTAACTATAGTCCTCTCGAATCTCTTTATGATTCACGCCCTCTAGACCTGCATACAAACTGTTAGTATCATGCTGAATCAATTCATTTATTGGATGAGGTATAGGCCTAGGTGAATAAAAGTAAGTACTTGGAGGAGGATAAACATGAGTGGTTTCATTACATCCCAACCCTGTTTTATCCTAGCCCCCCGTTGCTTCTTGCAAAAGATTCTCATATTTCATCCCTGATATTGTCCATTTTTCAAGCTTGGTTTTTAATTTTCTTGTTTCAAACTCAGCAAGAGCTACACGTTCAGTTAATGAATCTATTTCAACATTTATTTCCAAAAGATTTCTCTTTAAATGCCCATTTTCTTTTAAAGCTTCATTTAATTTGATAAAATACTTAAACTCATTTTTTTTAAGTTCCTCATTTATTTGTTTTAGCTTTTTTTCATTTATAATAGCAATCTATTAGCTTTATAAACTCCAAATAATCTAATTTTTCACGGAGAAAAACACATGTCTTGAATTACCTCATAAGGAAGGCCCATAACCACTTTTTTGGTAGCTAGGGCGTTTTCACATTGACAGACTGGGGTATTCTTCTTCTTTTCTTCCTCCTCCTGCTCTACTGCTTTCTTGCTTGCCCTCTTATCTTCACTTGCTTCCTCCTTCCTTTCTTCATTTACTTCCAGCTTAAACTCCCTCTTGTCGACCTGATCTTACTTTCCACACTCATTAGCTTCATCAACCTTCATTTCTTTAAGTTTCTCAACCTCCATTTCTTCATCATGACCCTGTTTCTTAACATTCTCATCACAATCTTCTCCTACGCTCTTATTCTTAAATTCTCTGAAAGGATCAAACTCTTTAACTGACTCCTCATCATTACTCACCACCTCCGCTACTAACGCATGATTGATTTCTTCCTCAATTTCTTTAATCTCTGCACTCCAGTCAATGTTGGAAATCAAAGCTGTTTCTTTCTTTTGCTTGGATTCTTCCTTTTCGGTGATCGGAATAACCTTTGAAGTTCCAGACTTGGAGATGGACATTCTTTTCTAAAATGCCCCAACTGTTTGCAATTAAAACATCTTAACTTTGACTTATCAAAACCAAGCTTAGAGTTTTGGTTTTGATTGCCAAAGTTTTTCCTTCCAATTCGCTCAATAAATCTCTTTGCATGCAGTATGAGCATTGCCATTTGCCATTGAATATTAGTTTCCTCCAAATCATCTGGATCCACCTGATACATGTCCTCTACAGTCATCTCCTTACCCTTGAGTTCCCCCGCAACTAAAGCTTCATAGTTGTGGACAAACATTACAAACAGTGCCATTGTATCAGAAGGAATTTAAGTGGTGATAGTTGTCTTTGAGCTTGAACTGACACTTGTGGATCCACCACTTGCCTTGTCTCATACACTGAGTCCTGTAGATCCACCACAAGCTGCACCATACATAGTCGAGTTTGCAGTGGATGAGATGAATGTAGCGTTTTATGGATATATTGTCGCTGACACCAAGGATTGATTGTATTCCCTTCTCTTTAAATCCAAGTCAAAGGATTTCAGTTTGTTGGATTACATCCATGAGCTTGTAATTAGCAAAGTTCCTCTCCTGCTTCAACATCCTCACTTTTAAGCTCCATTGGGGTGGAAGGGAGTCTAAGAGCTTGGTCACCTACTCATGATTACCCAACTGGTCATCATATTTCTTTAGAGTGCTCGAGACTGACAAAAATCAATTAGTAAGATTAGTAAGGCTTTCATTCTTATGTCCGAATTAAACTCCTTCTCAGCTTGGGCTTTCTTTTCCTTCTTTAGATCTTCATTTACATCGTAGAATTTAGATAAGGCATCATATAAAGATATTACACTAATGTACTCAGCAAAACGGTTGTATATGTCTTGTGATAAGCATAATGTCAAGGCCCCGAAAACTTTCTGATCATAATCAATTAACTTAATATTTTTTTCAGAAAAGGTTGATGAGTCAGTGTTCACCCTGGTCTGTTCACCAACAATCACCGTTGGAGTGTGTGGACCTTTCATTAAAGGGATTCACATTCATTGTGACCTGTGTAATAGGGATTCACATTGATTGTGACCTGTGTAATAGAAAAAGGCCTTTAAGCATCGGTTCCAATCCTCAAAATTGTCTCCATTTATAAGCCTCGATGGACTATTTCATGCAACACTCTCCAAATCAGAAACGGTAATGTTGGTTGATGTCATTTTCTAAATGATGAATAAATTCTCTGCACTTCAGTAGATTCACTAATAAATTCGCTAGCAAATTCGCTGGCAGATTCGCCTGTAGTTTTGCTCGGGAAATGGGCAGCAGTTTCGCTTGAAAAGTGCTATAAAACTTCTAGTTTCGCTCACTATTTCTCTGAAACTAGTAGAACTTTTGTTCTAATGTCAATTTCGTCAACACTTTCACTTGTTTGCTTGATCAAGTAAGGTGAGCTTTCGTTCAAAATATGTAGTTTTGCTGGAGTCAAAGGAAAATTCAGTAAATCATAGAAAATGGTAGTTTCACTGGAACAAAGCTAGATTCGCTGGAAGAATTTATAGTTTCACTGGAAGCAATGAAGAAGCTCTACGAATAGAAAATCAGCCTGAAATCACCCAGATCACTATGAATTGGTGATTGGATGATTAGGATAGCTTCATATGCTCAAACCCAAGTATTTTGCAAAAGGTTTGCAATCTAAAAACACATTCTACGGATCAGAAGTGAATGAAACAATGATTTTATCTAAAACCCTTCGAAAACCCAACAAATCAACAAATCAAGAGCACTATTGCTCTGATACCATATTGTTGGTACATCAATGATCGAAAAACAGTACAAATGATAAGAAAACACAATCAAACACCACTGAAATCAGTATTTAAAAAATAATCTATAGAAAGACTTTCAAAATAAATCCATCATAACCAAACTTGAATCAAATACAAAGAACAAGGCTCAATGATAATGCAAATGATGATTCCAGCCAACATACACAATAAGAACAGTAATGCAAAATGAATATTCTCTTATTTGGGCTGTGCAAAACTTGTAACAAAGGATTACAATGATTCATTTATATAGCAGACACAGCAAAACTATCCTGACCGGATGCTTAGTTTCACCCCGCTACGAAACACAGTTTCGTCGGGTGACCTAAGTCAGCTGACTACCAGTGAACTATAGTTTCGCTGCTAGTTTTTCTGGGTCAGAGCAAACTACTACAAAACATAAACTATCTACCATTTACATATATAAAACAAACTAACATACTTTCTATTACAAACAAAGCAAAATAAACTAACTAGTAAGGTGAGTCCAACCTATACTTGATCTTCATTAATTATTATTAAGTCACCAACGTTCAACTACAACTAGTGTGTGCTCATGACATGTGTATGCAAGACCTAACGGAACTAACGGAGTTTGGTAACGGAAAATTATCGGATGTCACAATATGTCTTCTTAATCTCCCTTTGTTTCTCAAAATAAGTTCCCTCATATCCAATAGATTTAAAAGCTGTAAGAACCTTTAAGTCAACCATTTCTACACACTCCCCCATATAATCCTCCTGTTCAAGGGCTTAGCCACAATCTAAACTGACATCTCAAACAATTATCCCTAGAAAGATGCTTTGCTGATCCTCTCCTTGGCGTCATAGTCAGCAGTTCTCTAGAAATCTCTGATCTGCTTCTCGTCTATAGTAGGGGAGTAAGATATAGCATAGTGTATGTGTGATCTCTTTAGCCAAGATATAACATCTCGAAAACCAGCTGAATTTGGATCTCTGTCGTTTAGATATGCCACAACGTTTGATCTGGGATCAAACTTTAAGCTCCCCATATGGTCTGTAGGTGAAACCAAAAGTTTTTTAGTTGGATAGAATTACTAAACGTTCAATAATAATTTAAAAAATATTGGACTCAAAAAGTGCATAAAAATGATAATGCTTGCCATAAACAAACATATTGTGTTCTAACATCCAAACAATCATTAACTAACACATTAGTATTATTAACATTCATAACAGTCACTAATACTGTTTACATTTCTTTTTTATATTTTGTAGATAAAAGAAATTTTGCAAGTGTTGGCAGCGGATGAAGACTTGGCCACAGCATTGGCACAAAAGTCAAAGCGGATGAAGTCTGATGAAGTCCCAGTACACATAGTGGATGAAGTACTTCATAGCTGATGAACAAGTTTCATAACAGGTAAACAAGAACCCATAACGGATTAACATATCCATAACGGACACAAACAAGACAAAC
This sequence comes from Flaveria floridana, assembly GCA_018326465.1. NCBI lineage: Eukaryota > Viridiplantae > Streptophyta > Magnoliopsida > Asterales > Asteraceae > Flaveria > Flaveria floridana. The sequence continues at coordinate 13,607 of BJCO01048680.1, forward strand.
ATTTACCAAGTGTCCTTAGCAGATGACTAACATAGACAGTAGACAACTCATTCATCATTCAAAGTGGACGTTTACGCATCCACAGTGGACATGTGATCATCCACAACGGACAACAGTTAACTTGGGATTATGTAATTAGTTTTTACATAAGGGTATTTTTGTAACCATACATAGCTTTTTGTATAGGCTATAAATAGCCGTATACTCTAATCCTTTGTAAGCTTTTTGAATATTCAATGCAACCAAGCAGTTATTATCATTTAAGCATTCACACATACAAACATACAATCATACACACACACGAATATTCATATCTTTGATCATGGGTTTCCGTAACATATTCATTGAGTATTGAATATATAATGATTTGTTGATATTTTTGAGAGATTGAAAAGATCTTTAGGGAAATTCATTTGATCTTGTTCTTGTTCTTAAAAAGTTCAAAATCATTTGAAGTTTTATCATGTGGTATCAGAGCCTTGGCTTAAATCAAACACTGATTTTTAATCCTCTCATTTAACACAATGGCATCCGTGGTTAATTAGCTTCATAATGTACATTTTTGAGCTTAAAATCTTCACAAAACATTCTTCTACTCCAAACATTCAACAAATGCATAAAACATGATTCATTAATCTGTTTTTTAGCATTTTGTAGAAGATGTTTGTTGTTAAAGTTCTAAACAACATTGAAACACTGTTTTTCTAAACAGAATCATCATAAAACCTCAAAAACCTCATAGGTTCTAAGGGTTTTTTATAAAACAGTCATTGAGAACTATTTTATCAAGTTTACATCAAACAAATATTATTTTGAAAATTTTGAATCTTTCAAAGTGTTTAAAATCTTCATATTCAACTATATGCTCACTTAAATCAGTTTTTGCTCTTCAATCAACAAACCGGTTATTGATTTTATGAAGAACATTACAGTCTCAAACAAACCCTAGGAAAAATCCTAGTTTTTGTTCACTCACAAACCTTCATAATCTTTGATGATTGTGTTGTTTTATCAACATAATCTTCCTTTGAATTTTTGGAAAAAATCACTTTTTGATACAAAAAGTTGACTTTTAAAAACATAACATTTGTTTTTAGGGTTTTTCCTTTTGTAGTGTGACATCATTTAAGGATTTTGACTGATTGACATCCTCAAACAGAATATTCCCTTTAGTAAACCAAGAACTAACATTGACATCACCTAGGACATTTATTAATTTAAATTAATTAATTCTTTGTATTCGGTAATTTAAATTAAAAAGTGACTTCATTAACAAACAAATCCTAGTGAGTTTAGGATAAATTAATTTTAGCATCGAGATAAGTTAACAAACAAAATTTTAAACTTAAACCGTTAAGTTCAAAAATCATCACAATGTCTGATGAAATTTCAGGGTCAAACAGTGATCTCAAACCACCATGACTCAAGAACAAATCAGACATCAAACAGTGGAAAATAATGTTCAGAAATTGGATAATTTTCCAAGTACCAGATTTATGGACATCCATAATCGAGGGACCATACATTCATGTGACTCTTGGTCCAGACTAAAACAAACAAAAACCAGTTAGCTTGAAAAGTTTAGATGGGGATGACTTCAAAAAGGTCAAAACAGACATGAAGGCTTAAAGCATCTTGGCTATGACTCTACTATTTGAGATCCTAACAAGAGTAAAAAACATCAAAACAACCCATTAACTATGGAAGGTTCTTCACACCCTGTGTGAAGGAAGTGACGAAATAAGGGAAATCCAAAAGGAAAAGTTGAGAACTAAATATGAAACCTTTCATCATGTTCAGGGAGAATCCATACCATAACAGCTTCATAGATTTGTTCAATTGGTGAATGAGATGATAGTCTATATTCTCAAATATGAATCTGTGGAGATTAACAAAAAGATGTTGCATACACTTCCCGAGAGTTGGACTCGATCAGTATCTCTGATGAAAGTAACATTGGATCTAGAAGCATTGTCATTAGATTCTTTAGTTGTTAAAATAGAGGCAAAGGACTTAGATGAAAGATCCAAAAACAATAGTACAATCAGACATGCTGAATCCTACAAATTCAAGGAAATGCAACAAAATCGACAGTGCTTTCTTGACTTGCACTAGTGAAGAGGAAGATGAAGAATTATTGGATTCAAGTGAAAACTCATTCTCTTCTTCTCATGAATCATCTTAGAACAAACAAAAGTCTTAAAACACTAGTGTTCATGCTTCCCATGAAGCTACATCTTAAAGCAAACAACATCCATAAGCTTTTAGCTCCAGCAAACAACCATGCAGCTAAGACTCAAAACATTCACAAATTTGAGAAACCCATGAATGCACTAACAATCATCTTGCACAGTGAGGCGCAAAAGGCAACTTTTGTAGCTTTTTTAACATGCTTTAAAGCTTATTTAGGGGCCTACCTCACTCCCTCTCAAATCATACAGCAAGGCTTGGATGAATTCCCTCTTGATATGTTGAAGAAATGGATCTTTAATTGTCAATGGCAATGATAGCATACAGATCCAAGAAGTTCCTACAAAGGAACATGGATTTAAGCATGGATAAGAAAACCAAAACTGGTTTTGATAAAACCAAGGTAAGACGCAACAACTGTCAAATCTATGGTAACTTCTCCAGAGAATGTCAATAACCTAGAGCTGTTGGGTTAGAGTTTGGCAAGCTTCAGTCTAGGGGGAGTATTGTTAGGTTCAATAATTGAATAAGTTGAAGCTCACCAAATGATAATCAGGGCTGACTAAAGATCTCATGGTACGAGTTCACATACCAAGTTGATAAACAGAAGAAAACCAATACAGGAGAAAGTCAAAATCAAGACCAAAAAGAAAAGTTAAAATTAGGTCTTGATGTAACAATAGTATAAATAGACCCACTAGTGCATTTTTGCGGGTGTGGTTCTTGTGTGTGTGTTTCTTATAGTGTGAACCACCACCCAAGGAGAATTACTCCTTTGGGTGGATTTGATTCCATCTTTCATCTATGATTCTTATTGTAATTTGTTTATCAACATTAATGAAATAATAACATTATACATTATACATTATCCATCTCCCTGTTCTTTGAATCACACACATACACCCATCTTAATTTTGATTTGTAGGTCAAGAACATGATGAATCCTAAGATCCAAGCTCATAATATTGATTCAGTAAAATGGTATCTGATTTCAACATTATGATGTCAAGAACAAAGAATACAACAACAAAAAATGAAGAAAAAGCTCACTATTCATCGCACCCCCTCTGTTTATCACAAACCTCTCTGTTCATCATAAAATACAAAGAATACAACAACAAAAAATGAATAAAAAGCCATAGTGCGCTTGATTGTTTGAGGTTTTTGGTCATTTTTGTTCAACACCAAGTTTTCTTCATTTCTATATCAAAACAGAGTGTTTTTATCATGGAAACTGATTGAATCTTGCTTGTTTCGGTTTGAGGAAGTCTCCTGAATCATTCCATTTCAAAATCATTGAGATTTGGGTGATTTCAGATCATTTTTGGGTTTAGAGGGTTTTCTGGTTCATCCAGCGAAACTGTTGTGTTCTTCCAGCGAAACTACTGAATCTTTCAGCGAAACTACTACTTTCACTACAACTATTTTCTTACGAAACTAGATATTTTTGAACGAAAGTTGCTCAGTTTGAGCCTGACTTACTAGCGAAATTGCTGCAGAAAGTATTTTGAACGAAAGTTCAAGCTTGTTTCCTACGAAATTCACAGCGAAACTAAGCAATTCTCTGCTTCTGGCTAGTGAAAGTGCTGCCGAAATTGTCAGCGAAAGTAGTCCTCTTCTTGTGAAACTAAGCAATTTACTTTCGCCCTCCAGCGAAACTAAGCACTTTCGCCCGGGCGAAACTGCAACTTAGCGAAACTATTCCAGCGAATTTACAGAAAGTCAGCGAAACTATTCCACTTGAAAAATGATGACTTCAACAAATATCACCATGACTGATTTGGAGAGTATTCAACCTAACAGGCCACCGAGGCTTGTAAATGGTGAGAATTTTGAGGTCTGGAAAAGATGTTTGAGGGCTTTCTTCTTCTACACAGATCACAGTCAGTGGGAATCAATTGTAAATGGACCTCACAAACCGACAACTGCTATTGGTGCTGTTACCTCTCTAAACAATGACCCAAGTACTTATACTGAGACTGACATTAAGTTACTTGACCGGGACAAGAAAGCTCTTGGAGAACTGACTCTTTGTTGGCATCAGGACATTTACAACAGATTTGCCGAACACACAACTGCTAAGGGTCTGTATGATGCATTGTGTGAGTTTTATGATGGTAATGAAGATTTGAAGAAGGTCAAGAAAGCTCAAGCCAAGAAGGAGTTTAATTCATTTGTGGGATACAGGCATGAGAACCTCACTGATATAACAAACCATTTCTTATCAGTTTCAAGCACTCTTAAGAAGTACGATGAGCAGTTGGGAAACCATGAGCAAGTTACTAAGCTACTTGATTCACTTCCTCCAGAGTGGAGTATCCAAATCAAGTTGCTCAAGCAAGAGAGGAACTTTGCTGATTACAAGCTCATGGATGTAATCAACA
>BJCO01049145.1:0-11181 GCA_018326465.1 Flaveria floridana
AGGGTAAAGATAGAAGAAGAACAACAGCAAAAGCTTCATGATGATGAGATGCTGAAAAGTATAGATAAAGCTTATGCTGCTTCCTCATCAATAATCAACATGAGGAAAGAAGCTCTGAGACTGTACACACTTGCCAACACATTTCAATATCATAAGGACAAAGTAAGAACTTAGCCTGATCCCAGGGTGTCTCACAGGATTGTAAAGAAAGACATTCGAGTGAGATACAAGGGCCAAGTAAAGAAGATTGTAGATGAAGTGATCACTATGGCCCTTGTAGTATCACCCTGGGAAATTATTGAAGATTTCAAGAAAGTCTATGAGGCTAACCTGCCACCCCAAAAGATGTTGGAGAATAGGGTGGTCAGAAAAGGGTTAGTCTACAAGAGGCTTGAGAATTCAAAAAAGATGAGCTCAATCTGTTACTTGAGGGCATGCACCCAGATGAATTTGCCTACAGACAGATTACTACAGTTGAGCTCAAGAATGGTAAACGGGCCAAGTATGTCTCAGATCTGTATGGGTGTGAAGGATTGTTTGATGGTGAGGCTGTGGAACTTACTATGAAAGAACAAATTGTATTCCTTGAGGCATACACAAGAGAATCCTACAAGCTCATACATGGGAAGTAGGTCTCATGGATGGGACAACACCCTGTGTCCAGTTCCCCAAGTCAGGGTTCCCATCCATACTAAGCCAATCAAATCTCAGAGACCTCTTCACAGGCCAGTGCTAATATGGGTCATCGTCTAAGCTGATCAAGAAGGAAAAAGACCAATCATCCTGCCATTAATAAGTGGGACAATAAATAGCTTAGAGGTTTTGGATGCATTGGTTCAGGGGGACTTTGTTGGACCAAAAGAACCAATGAGCCAGATAAGAAAAACCTCTAAGTCCCACAAGAAATCACAACAACTGCTAAAGACATCTTTAGCTTTTTGACAAAGTCTAAAGACCTCAACAGCTGAAGATCAAAGAATGAAAGAACAACAGCTGAAGAACTCAAGTACTGAAGATCTCAAGTACTGAAGATCTAAAGTACTGAAGACCTCAAGTATTGAAGACCTCAAGTACTGAAGACTCAAGTACTGAAGATCAACAGTTGAAGAACTGAAGTACTGAAGATCAACAACTGATGTACAAAGCCTGAAGACAAAGACTGAAGACAAAGACTGAAGACATCAGCTGATGACAACTACTGAAGTCATCAGCTGATGAAACGTCTGAAGTTCAAAGTCTGAAGACAAGTGCTGAAGCTTCAGAGTTTGTCACAACAGCTGAAGAAGTATTCTTCAGTTGTTGTGATGGTTTACCTTTCAGCTGTTTAGTATCAGTAGTTGTAATTTTCCTTTCAGTAGTTTGTAAAACGACTGAAGAGTTTGTGCTTCAGTCGTTGTAGTATTTTCAGTAGTTTCTTTTATCTTCAGTAGTTTGTAATAGTTTGACACTTAGCATTTTGTTAGAATATGTCAGCTGTTTGACATCTTCAGTAGTTTAGTTTGTTTTTTAGTAGTTTGTTAATAACGGTTTGATGTCACTATCAAGTGACATCAGCCTACGTCATTCTTCCTATAAAAGGAAGATGACCTAATTGTAATCTTTGCCGAAGCATGTGATTCAATAGAAAACGCCTTTTTGCAGAATTGTTCTCTCTCTCTATAACTTCACTGTTACATGCAAAATCATTTGTGTTCTTGCTTGTTTGTTTAATTCTCATGCTAAATCCGCTGCGAATACAACCTAATTGATCAAACTAGAGGCTGAGATCCTTTCAAAAAGTTTCTTTGAATGTGCAGGGTGTCTGCTATAGTGCTATCACAAATACATGGATTATTGATAGTGGGGCGTCCAAGCACATGACAGGGAACTCGTCACTCCTTTTCAATGTCAGACAAATTAAAGCGGGACATGTTTCATTTGCTGGGAAGAAAGGAGGTTACATAACAACACAAGACGAAGTAGGAAATGAGAAAGTTAAGTTTGACGAGGTCAACTACATTCAGTAACTACAGAATAACTTAGATTCTATTTACCAGATCTGTGATAAAGGATTTAAGGTTATATTCTACAACAAGAAGTGCTACATGTTGAAAAAGGACTATGTGATCAAACAGGATAAAGTACTTATGTCAGCTTCAAGATACAATGGTTTGTATGTCTTGGATCTATCAAAAGAATCCACAACTGATCACGCAGTTCAATGCTTCTTGTCAAAGGCAACTAAGAAAGAGCCAATCTCCTGGCATAGGAGAATGAGACATATTAATCCAAGGAAGATGAATCATTTGGTACATAATGATTTGGTAAATGGAGTAACTGTCAAAACTTTCAACTTCCAGATTTTCGTGTGGCGTGTAAGAAAGGGAAACAGACCAAGAAAGCTCACAAGTCCAAGAAAGTTCATTCAATTGATCTTCTACTTGAGCTCTTACACATGGATCTGTTTGGTCCTGTCAGTACACAGAGCATTGCAGGTGACAGGTATTGCTTTGTAGTAACAGTTGATTACTCAAGGTTCTCTTGGGTAATGTTTCTAAAAGCTAAATCAGAATCTTTTGACTCATTCAAACAACTGGTTACTACCTTGGAATCACTCTAAAAGTTGAAAGTACGACAGATCCAATCAGACAATGGCACTGAGTTCAAAAATCAGTGGACGGAGACATACTGTAAAGAAGGAGGAATTGTACATCAATTTACATCTGCCTACACTCCACAAATGAATGGCGTTGCTAAAAGGAAGAATCAGAGCTTGATAGAGACCGCAAGAACAATGCTAGCTGACTCGAAACTGCCAATTCAATTTTTGAATAAGGCGATAGCTAATGCTTGTTACACGCTCAATCGAGTCTTAGTGGTCAAACGACATGGGAAAACATGTTATGAACTGCTCCAGTGATGTAAACCCATTCTGGAGTATCTAGAACCGTTTGGCGCACGATGCATGCTGCTGAAGAAAACTCAGACCGGAAAGTTTAGTGAGAAGGAAGTAGAAGGTATATTTCTTGGATACAGCATACCCGACAAGAGAGTTTATAACAACTCAACAGGTCAGGTAGAAGTGTGGTCCAACGTTGTTGTTTAAAGATTCACCACCCCCTTGCTAGAAAAGGACCGTCATTTTGCTTTGATTAAGATGGATTCTTTAAATCCTTCAATCTACCTTCTTCTCCCACTGATGATGAGTTATCGACTAAAATGATGTACGAGGTTCTCAACTCACCACCACAAGACTAAACAGCATCGATTCCACTAGATGATTCCTCTAATACTTTAAGGGGAGCACTTGATGTAAGCGACTCATCTTCTGATGATGAAGCAGTTAAGACTGAAAATGTGGAACAGGTAGAACAGGTTCATGCTAATTCAAGTGCAACAACAATTGAACAAGAAACTGCCGAAGCGTCGAAGCCTCATACTCCAACAGCATATGAGATTCCAAATCTGAATAATGAGGTAGTTGTTCACACCACTCCTGGAACCCGGGTAAATGTTAACCATCCTTTGGACAATGTCATTGGAGATATTAGATCGGGAGTACAGACCAGAAATCAGCTATACTCAGCTGATTATGCCTCAGTAATGGAAAAGGGATATCTTCACGATGGTGCATATTGATTTTTTGTGTCTCAATTTGAGCCAAAATATGTGAGTGAAGCCTTAAACGATGAGGCATGGGTCAGTGCCATGCAAGAAGAACTCCTACAGTTTAAGAAGCTATGCGTATGGTCACTGGTGGATAGACCGAAAGGTGCTAAGGTCATTGGCACGAAATGGGTTTTGAAATGTAAGAAAGATGACCAAGGGATCATAATTCAAAACAAGGCTAGACTTGTCGTTCAAGGTTTTAGACAAGTCGAAGGAATCGATTACAATGAAGTGTTTGCACCTGTGGCTAGAATGGAAGCAATCTGTACCTTCCTAGCCGATGCATCTTACATGAAGATCAAAGTCTATCAACTAGATGTCAAGAGTACATTCCTTCATGGGAAAATTCGTGAGACAGTGTATGTCAGTCAACCCGAAGGATTTGAGGATCCCTACCATCGGGACAGTGTTTACAAGCTGGATAAGGCTCTTTACGGGCTCCATCAAGCCCCGAGAGCATGGTATGAGAAACTGTCAACTCATCTGGTGAAACACGGTTTTTGTAGAGGAGTTATTGACTGTACACTATTCATCAAAGAAAAGGATGGAGACTTACTACTTGTATAGATTTATGTTGATGACATAATCTTCGGTTCCAAAAACGAAGAGTTATGTAAAGAATCTGAGTTTGTTTGAAAGCAGAGTTTGAGATGAGTGCAATGGGGGAGATGAAATTCTTCCAGGGATTACACGTGGATCAGACACCAAAGGGAATCTTTCTACATTAGACCAAGTATTTAGGTGATATCCTAAGTCGGTTCAATATAGAGAATGCTTCAACAGCTGGAACTCCACTTGCCACGAATCATGACGTGGCACCCGACGAAAATAGTGATCTGGTTGATGCTACAATGTATAGAGGAATGATTGGATCCATGATGTATCTCACAGCATCTCGTTCTGATATCATGTATGCAACGTGTCTCTGTTCCATATATCTGACGAAACCGAAAGTCAACCATCTCATTGGTGTTAACGGATTTTTCGCTATCTGGAGGGTACTCTAACACTCGGGTTGTGGTATCCTTATGACGATGATTTTGAGCTTACAATGTATAGTGACTCAGATTATGGCAGATGCAAAATGAATTACAAGTCAACATCAGCAGGATATTAATTTTTTGGTAGACGGTTAGTCACCTGGCAGTGTAAGAAGCAGACCTCCGTTGCTCTGTCAACATGTGAAGCTGAATACGTTGCTGCTGCAAGTTGCTGTTCACAAATCATCTGGATTCAACAGCAATGCGCGACTACGGTTTGCAATTCTCTAACACTCCTATCTATGTTGATAATTCTGCTCCTATAGCCGTAACAAAAAATCCAGTCCAATATCCTAAAACTAAACACATCAGCATTAAGTATCACTTTATACGTGATTGTTTTGAAAAGCAATTAATCGATGTTGTTAAAATTAATACGGATTTTTAATGCGCCGACCTCTACATAAAAGCATTTGATAAACCTCGGTTTTTATATCTATTAGAGGTCAATGGCGTGAAAAAGAAAAGTGATGTGATTCCAGAGGAATCGAGTTCGTAGTCCGTCTTTCTAATTTTTATTTTATTTTTCTTTATTTTTCCTATTTTAAAAGATCCAAAAACACAAAAAGATTTTCCGGTTTAGAATTTTAGGGGGAGATTAGTCTTGATTCAGTATTCATTTACTTAAAAAAAATGAAAAAAAGAAAAAAAGGGGCGGGCGGATAGGCTAAAATCAAATCAAAACTGTGAGATTGATTCAATCATGGAAAATGATAGTACACAGTGAACTAATTGTTTGGAACTTTAAAAGGACTGAAAAGATCATAATGTTATATTAAAATTACAAGTCTGAAAAGTCTAAGCCAAATAAATGAAAAATGATAGTACACTAGTCTGTTACTGAGGTTACATAGAGAAAGTAGGCCTAGAGGTTGCTAGTTCATTGTACGATGTGTCGGTAGATTCAACACAATAGACAACTAGACTTCCTTGGTGAAAAAATTTAAACAAAACTGTTCAACAGGCTTTGGGCTGCCGTCTTATCTCTGGTTAACACAATCAACGCATTTCCAATAAGGGGTGATGAGCAAATAAACGCCATTAATGTGTGCGGACGACCATAAAAATGAGCAAAGCACATGAAAAGAATGTTGAACGCAATGAAACTAATGACTAATGTTATTGGTGCGTTATGTGTAAAAGAAAAAAAAAATTGCTCTTACAAGAAGATAGGTTGTGTGCCTCTCTGCTGTGCGATGGCACTGACCTAAGGATAAGCACAACCTAAATATTGTAGAATTCATTGTGGTTTGTGCCTCTCTACTGTGCGATGGCACTGACCTGAGGCTTCGCATATCTTTGAAAGCTCTTTGAATAGTTTCTTTTTGTCTCAATACCCGTAGACCGCTCAAAAATCTCCCGAGTAATGTTAATTACCAAATAAGTGTGGGATCCACAAATGCTTGTTGAAGTAATACAATTTAATCACCAATGTGAGTCAAATGTCTATGTATGGATTTAAGTGGACAACAATACTGATAATCATCATGGTTGCAACTCTCGACAGTCAAAATCATTTTGTGCCTCTTACAGGCCTAGTATGATTTCCTATGAGCGCTTGTGACTCAGAGAGTAATAAGGATCATTAATTGAAAGATATATCCAAGAGTCCCAAATGATTATGATACACCTGTATGATTCCATATGAATCTCTCCAGAGATGATCAATCAAACTTAAGCCGTTCTGCTCAGGGGGAGAAATCGGTTAAATGATAATCTATAGTTTTCAACCCACCTCAAACAAAAACACAAAAATATGTCTGGTTTTGTTTAAGTTTCAAGTTATTTTCAATTTCTAGTCATTGTCTTTTATGTCGGACTATGTAACAAGATAAACTCTGTGAATCATACTTTAAAAGGGTCACGTCTGAGGTGACTAGATTATTGCAAAGTTAAAAGAATCACATCTGAAATGATCAAAGTTTTAAAGGTAAAAGGGTCACGTCTGAGGTGATCAAAAGGTTTTAATTAAAAGGATCACGTCTGAGGCGATCACATGGTTTTTCGTTAAAAGGATCATGTCTGAGATGATCGGTGCGCATAATGTTTTATCAATCAAAAGTGAGAATTGAAAGTTTGGAAAAGTATGAAGTGAACTCATGAGTATAAATCAATCGCACGATTGAATCATGAGTATGAGCCAATCGTACGATTAGACCATGAGAATGGGCCAGTCATACAATTGGATCATGAGTATGAGGCTGTCATACGATTGGACCACAAGACTGAGCCAGTCATGCGAATGAAAAAGGGGAGTATGGGTCAGTCCCACGACTGAACCTTTGTCGCACGATTGAGCCATGCGTATGGGTCCAATCGCACGACTGAAACCCTAATCGGTATAAATAGAGGCTCAGTCGGTCAGAATCCCCACCAGACTTCAAAAATTTCAAAAAACCGCCTTTACACTGTTAGGCTTCCAAAATTTTGAACTTTTAGGTTTACCTTCTGATTTGAGTTCTAAGATTGATTATACTTTTCTACAGGTAATTTATGAATGATTCAAGGTCAAACAACCAGTTAAAACCAATCAAATGTGACCTAAATTGCTAAATCAAATAACCAAAGATAAACCCTAAAATACACCACTTAAATGAACAAGATTGTTGATTTAAAGGTGTTTAAGTGATATATCGGGTCACTACAAACCATATGAATCCAAATACAATGACCAATTTCACTTAATACCGAGATTCAAGATTATGGCGTCGCATAGGGGTTTATACGATTGGACAGACTGATGAACTCCAATCGTACGATTGAGCCAGTTGCATGCTTCAATCGCACGATTGAACCAATCGGTGATTCAGTCGCACGACTGACTCAACCGCATGGACTTGCATACGACTGAATTCAATCGCATGGTCAATCATACGATTGAATCCAGTCGTATGGCTCAATCGCATGATTGAACCATATTAGTCAAAATCTGTTCTAAGTAAAAATGTTTATCAATTATGAATGGAACTAACTTGTTTGCCCCTTGTATTGCAGAAATATGGCGGATCGTTGGATGATGAGTACTAAGCACAACATATGTGCTCATCTGGACCCCACATCTCGGAATGCTTCCGAGTTTACAGAGATTATAGCTTTTCTTCGACGTTCTAGAATCTTTAGGGCTATATCTACATAGTGTACTCCATACAGATCACTCCAGCAGACCATCTGGGAAGGGGCCACTGTTGATAGGTCCACTGAGTCATACTGTATACGGAGCTCGATCTTCGGACAGGAGATCAGCATTACTATAGCTGATCTCAGGCAAGTCCTGGAGTTGGGTGATGATGAGGATCACCTAACCAAGCTTCACCCTCTAACGGTTAGGGGGTGCTTTCTACGGATGAAGTACTCTGGGGACATCAACGCAGGTGTGCTCAACAAAAGCAATCTATGTCCCCAGTTCAAGTACTTACCACATGTGATTCTGAAGTGCATTGCATCGAGGAGAGGGGGATTTGACGAGCTCTCAGATCAAATCCAGAACACCTATGTGGCTCTGGTGTTGAACCACCCGTTCAGTTTCTCCCAGATGATCTTCTCGTATATGGTCGAGAATATAGATGCCAAGGGGAAGGAAAGGTTCTGCATGTACCCAAGATTTCTACAGATGATCATAGATCAGAAGCTTCCTTCCCTACCGAAGGAGAACGATGACGCTGTGGTGCTTGAAGTGATGGATGATACCACCTTGGGCAGGATGAGAGTGTACCGGGGGAAGTAGGTGAAACCCCCGTCCAGGAGGCTATTTGGGCATCTGGCCCGTGGGGATTACGTGGCGGCTAGGAAAAAGTGGGGTCACGATGATAGTAATTCGGATGATGAGCTGATACCGGCTCCGATTGATGACAAGGACGATGACGACGACGACGATCATCAGGGTGGTGGAGATACAGGCCTGAGTGCACCAAGGGCCACTGAGACAGATACTATGTCTCCACCACCCCACATGTCAGTTCATCCGCTCCCGGTGGATTGGAGCAGGCACCATCCATCAGGATTTTCCTCATGATGAGGGAGATGAGGAGTCGGATGAAGAGCCACTCACACGGACTGTAGGTAGTCGTGTGGTGGCGAAAGAGAGGGGCATGGAGGCGGTTGGAGGACGCCGGGCTGAGGGAGAGAGGACAGACACTGCTGACCCTACATACTCTCCTCCTCAGCCAAGCCTAGGGGAAGGACAGAGCTCAAAGGGCTCTTGGCTTAAGAGGATGGCTCAACCACATTGTAAGAAAACAAAAAGAAGACATATAGTGCTGATGACCTCCTCTACCAGCACAGCCACTACATCCACTACACCTATCACACCTACCACCACTACAGCCACCCCATCTACTACACCCATTATACCTACCACCACTACAGCCACCACCACTACAGCCACCACCAATACACCCACTTCATCCATCCCACCAAAAACCACTACCACCACCACTCCCATATATACCATATCCACCACTCCACCCACCACATCCCAGGCCGGACCTTCCACCTCATCAGTACAACTAAGATCCTCTCTGCCCAACGTTAGGCTAGAGGAACAACTTGCAAGCCTCAACCGTCTGGTTCTCAAACTGCTTGCCACCGATGATATACGAGCGAACCAGATGAATCAATTGATTGCTGTCAACGCTGTGCAGGACAAATAGATTGCCATGCTGACAGAGAAGACGACTGCTCAGAGTCAACAGATTACACAGCTGACTGAGAGGGAAGCTGAACTTGAGAGAGCTATGATCCGAGCTCACCGTGCCTTGATCACACAGAATGATCTTCTGAAGGCATTGGTGAAGTGTATTGAGGATGTTGAGAGGACAAACAAGAGACTACGCCTAAAGCTCAAGGGAACAAAGAGCGAACCTCTCAAGATCAGAGGTGATGGTGACGATGGTGATAATGATGATAATGACAAGTCATCTGATGATGATGTTGGGGGAGAGGGAAGTGGAAAGGATAGGGAAGGGAGAGATGAGGACGAGCCTGAAGGTGATGCATCTGCATCAGCCTCAGATCCTGCGGCTCAGGAACGACGGATAAAACGACGACAAGAATCAGGACCGTCCACCTTTGCCCCTCAATCTGAAGAGCACAGTGATCAAGACAAGAGTAATGCTTAGATGTTTTAATTCTGATTATCTCTTGTACTTTGAAATATCAATTACAATTATGTAATTAATGTTGATCAATGTTTATTAATATAACTGCTTTGATTACTGATGTGCTTGTGTTGTTTTGAAATGTTTAATCAAATAGATGAAAAGCAACAGACCGATGAGTTTGATGTCCAACCCCTTCAGCAGGTTAAGAGTCAATTAACAATGATTCTTGACTTGTAAGGGATAGTCAGACGACCTGTTAGCTACATGCTAGAGGAAGGAGAGATAATCCACGACCTGTCGGATGAGCAGCTGGCTGAGATCTTCAGGCTGAATCCAGAAGAGTTGGTCAAAGATGCTCCTACAGTTGACGTGGCAAGTGAAAATGAGCTTCACGATGTTGATGAAATCGAGATAGAGGATGTTACTACTGATCACTATCCTCAGTACACTGATCTGGAAGGACATGCTATCTCCAATTTGGGTGAAACCTTTGACAGTGGTACTTTTGATAAGTTGGATGAACTGGAGAAAGAAAAGGAGAAAGAAGAAAGTACTGCCCAAGCTTCAAACGAAAGTGTTGATGCCAAAAAGACTGAATGGGTATCTTGTTTTGCTATAATGAAAGCCCAGTGCGTGCCTCAAAAGAAGAATGCCTACATAAAGCTTTATAGAGTCAAATGTCATTAGAAAGTGTTTGGCAAGATCATCATGTTGGCATATTTTGAGGATCTTAACGTCTATGCAGTTAAGAGGGAGAAGGGAATAGAGTACTTCAGATATCCACATGATCTGAAGACTCTCCCTGGTTTTGAGCTCAACCAGCTGGCACGCCTAAATCTGTTATATGCTGATCCTAGACAGATGTTAGGTTGGTTTGAGGCGGCATTGAGGAAAGAATACCACACCAGGTGGGTAAACTTCAAACCTCAACAACCGACGAGGTACATCCGTAGGTATGAAGTGGATCTGTTGGACCAAAAGAACCAATGAGCCAAGATCAGGAAAACCTCTAAGTCCCACATATCACCGCAACAACTGCTGAAGACTCCCATCAGCTGTTCTGACAAAGTCTGAAGAATCGAAGTCTGAAGATCAAAGAACTGAAGTGCAACAGCTGAAGGATCTAAAGTACTGAAGATAAGTGCTGAAGTCTGAAGTACTGAATCATACTAGTACTGAAGACTTCAAGTACTGAAGACAAGTGCTGAAGACCAAAGTCTGAAGAACCAAGTGCTGAAGATTTAGAGTTTGTCACAACAGCTGAAGAAGTCTTCTTCAGTTGTTATGATGATTTTTCTTTCAGTAGTTTTGTATTTAGTTTCACTAGTTTGTACAACAGCTGAAGAGCTTGTTCTTCAGCTGTTATTGTATCAGTAGTTATAAACGACTGAAGA
>BJCO01049241.1:1874-17424 GCA_018326465.1 Flaveria floridana
TTTAATGGATCATTTAAATCCTAGCATAGCTATCAGAGTCCCTTGAAATTGTAGAATATTTAAATTCAGCTTTACTTGCAGATTCTAGACAAAATCAGTAAAGCAAAGCAGAACATACCGGAGGATTGCTATGTCTCAAAGACTGCTCGGTAGCGGTAGAGTATTTTAGGGCAAATATTTGAGGACCAAAGCTTGTCGCTGTTCACCAAGAGAGATCCATAAGAACGCATGTATAGTGATCAAATTCACTCTGCTAACAACATAAACGAATTTTACCTCGTCCGGTTGACAGTCGCAACATCATTTTGTTTAGCGAGAGGGATAGAATCTACACTGCAGACACACGTACTATGATGATCAAGCCTACGCTGTCGATCTGTTCCCCGATAATTTCAATGTGTTTGGATTAGATTACGCTGTAGCAGGTTAGCTAATAACTTTATTTTTTTAGGGGTCGTATAACTTTTTATCTTAGATTTTTTAATATTTATTTTTTTATTTAATATAATATATTTATATCTTTTATAATTTAGTTAAATATTTTTTTTCCTTTAACTTTAATCCCTATACATTTTATACTTTACAAAAAATTCGTTTTACATTTCGGTCTACATTTTGCGAGTTAAAACGTCACAACGTGCGTGTGTGGTTCAGTGTTTTTACGTTTTTTCTCCGTTTATGGCCCGGTCGCAATGTATTGGTCCAGATCAACTTATTGTTTTATATGTTTTACGTTTCGCCTAACGGTGGTATGTCCTTAGTGCTAAGTTTCGTTCAAGATTGGTTTTATTTTTTCTGATTTTTTATACGAGTTGTTCGGTGTTGATGGTCGCTAACAGTGGTATGTATTTGATGCTACTTGGTATGTTTTTACGCCCCCACGGTAACGCGGAGGGGTTAATACTAGTTTATACTAATTACTAACTTCTGTATACATATTGAGTTATACCTTTAGTTTTAGTTGGTTGTACGTATTTTTAGGTTTTTTATCTTTAATTTTTATCTTTTAATCCTAATACTTTATATCTTTACAATTTAACCCCTACATGTTCTTGCGTTCAAGTTTGGTATCTTATACTTTTTATCTTTTATAAATTTTCCATTATATATTTCGTTCTCAATGTACACGTGTGGTTCAATGGTTTTACGTGTATATTTCCCGTTTAGTGGCCCTATCACAATGCCCTGGTCATAAATCGATTTAGTTATTGTTTTTAATGATTTACGTGTCACGTATATGGTTTAATGTTTTTACATTCAGTTTTATGTTTTTCATTTTTATTTCATTTTTAATACGAGATTTCCGGTTTTAGTGGTCATTGATGTCACACCTCGACCGACGGCGGAATCATCAGGGTGGATGAATCTGAATCGATTGCTCATAGCACATGGTAGTAAATACGTTGAAATAATATTAAATGTCAATTTTATTGAATGATACTAATCAAATGATACATTATAATTAAGCAATAATCACATATAACAAAAGCATTTTATTAAACTAGTTCCAAGTCCTAAATAAGCATGAAGAATTCCACTAATCAGCATTCTTAAAATCATGTGATAAAGTAACGAGTTAGGTAACGAATTAGCTGGTAAGTGAACACATGTTTGAATACATATATAGATTGATTAAAATAATTGAAAACAATTTAATTCACATGGCAATGTCAAGACTTATAATGCAATAGTGTAACATAAAAGATTAAACCAACACAATCAAACCTAATGACTGAATTGACTCAGTCCGCAGATGAAGCCTTATAGAACGAATAATTCTAGTTCCAATCACCACACGACTAAACAAATAGGGTGGGTTTGTCAAACCAATAGATCGATCATTGTTACTGTGGTTGTATGAATTAATGATTGTATTCTCATAATGTTTATCTAACTATGAACATATAATTACAAGTAATAACATAACATGTCATGAATTGAATTTAGAATAAAATAGAATAACAATGAATATCAATGATTGAATATTGAATCACGTGATTTCCCCAAATAATAAAACATAAAAATGGCCAATGAGTACTCACTTGAATTATAAACGATTTAGAAATGATAGAATGCTAGACGTGACATCAAAAACTCCTCAAGGCTCAACCTAAGGTTTAGTGTACTTTTATTAAAATAGTAATGGTTTAAAGACTAGGTATGAATTAGGGGTTGGGATTTGGGGTTTTAATAATTTGTTAAGAAAGAATGTAATTAAATTACATAACTTGGTTAAATAAAAGTAAAATAAATTGATTAAATGATTAAGATAAAAAATGACAATGAATCATTTGTGAAATTAAATAGTTAAATAGCACTCAAATATTTAATCCATAATAATTGTTTAAATAAATATTGAGTATTACTCTGCTTCCTTGATTGAATAATCGAAGGTGAATCAATCAGACAGGACGTAATTAAATGAATAATTAATTATTGAAATAACTTGTAAAATAATTTGTTTCATTTTAAAATAATTCGTATAGGTAAAAATAAACCTTTAAATAATAATTGTTATAGTTTTATAATATTAAATCATTTTTTAAATAAATAAAAAATAGAAGATTATATAACTAATTTTCAAAAAAATAAAATAGAAAGTTTCTGGAATAAATGTAATTAAGAAAACATTTTTTATTTTAATTTGATAAAATTATAACAATTTCTGGGGTTTAATTTATGAAAAAGAAAAGTTTGAAAACGGATTTGAGGGTGCCCGGGGTCAAACCCGAGACCTCATGTTTATGTGTAATGCTTGTTACCAGTGGGCTATTAACCCAGACCTGTTTGGATTTTTAAATTAAAATTTATAAACTTGTTAATATAGAACCCCAACATCACATGAACCCTAGAATTCACTTTGATCCAAATTAAACCTCAAGTTGATTATGATAACGAAATTGATAAGAAGGCTTTTGATTATAATGATAATACGAGCATGATTGTGTGTTTAATTACCTGTTTTTGAGACTCGAATTGATGATGGTTAGTCGGTAAAATAGTCGCGACGGATGGAAATCGGTTTGAGGTAATTGAGTTGATTATATCTAATTGCTTGAGTGTGTAGCTTCCTTAGATGATAGAAAGTAATAGCCCCTTATTGATTTCAATTAAAATCAATTAGATGATGATGAAAAACTAGCTTGCAGGTTCAAGATATGGAGAGTGATCGATGGTGGTGTGTGTGTCACACCCTCAATTTCCACAAACGGGGTATTACTGTTAGCCACATGACAAGGATCTTAGCCACTAGTTACACCAAATGACACATCAATTACAAAACAAATTGCTTGTTAACATTTGAAATTCTCAAAGACAGAGTTAATAACGTAAGCGTGAAAATAATTGAAGAAGTGTAATAATACATGATTCAAATGGCGCAACACGTGCAAACTAATTAAAAGCAAATTGTAAAAAAAATGTAAGTTGTTATTTTGACCCAACAATAATGAATATAATAGTGAGATGATCCTAACCGTGTGCACCTTATGAACCAGAAAAAAAAACATGCTAAAGTGTCAACGCAAGGTTGGTGAGTTCACAAGTTTCGATAAACAATACATAATAGAAAGCATATATAGTAAACAAAGTAATATTAGTAGATAACTAGTCTACTTAATAAGTTACTAAGTGTATGAAGTTCGCAGCCGAAGTTGACAATGTAAATGAAGGGCTTGGTAGTGGTTACTAAGCCATATCAATAGAAAATAGGTCAATTAAACACCCGTTTGAGAATGAGGACTTAAGTATAGTATAACACTAGTAAACAAGTGGCATTACAGTAATACTGATCAAATGAAAATATGTTTAGAACATATGTTTCTCTCCCCCAAAAGAGTACAAGTAAAGTGGGGCTGAAACTCACCTTGATTGCACAATGAATAAGATAATGCAGAGAGTGGGAAATTAGGTTCCGAATAAGCTGAATTTATTTAATACTTAAATATTATTAAATATTAACAATTAAATTAACTATTGAGAATTTGGTTGTATGGTTTTGCGCTCTTGACCCGATTGTAACACAAGTCCTCGATGTTACCCCATTCATAAGCTAGCATAAACATACACAATCTCATGCATCACAATGCAAAAGAATTAAACAATTCATACATAACCTATATTCTTATGATTTGTTCATCTAATAAAAGAAACCTCTTTACTATGGAAAGTATCAGAAAGTATCAGAAAGAATTTCATTATATTGATCATTGTTTGACATGCCTCATAGGTAAGTATCACAAAACTTTCCATAGGCCTAAACTTGTGAATTCAAACAATATTATATTAAAATTATTTCATATGGATCTTTTTGTCCCAACCAACATTATAAGCATAGGCAAAAAAATTAGTATTATTTGGTTATCATCGATGATTATTCAAGGTTTACATAGGTTTTCTTTCGTACTTCATAAAAATGAATCATCAAAAATCATAAAATAATTTATCACTAAAATCGAAAATCAATAAGTTTGAAAGTAAAATCAATTAAAAGTGATAAAGAAAATGAATTTAAAAATGATTTAAGTTCTTTTTCCACTAAAAAGGGTATTGCTTATCAATTCAGTGCAACTAGAACTCAACTAGAATAGAGTAGTTGAAAGAAAAAATAGAACACTAATTGAAGTAGTAAGAACAATGTTGGCTAATGATAAACTACCAATCATATTCTAGGCAAAAGGACTAAATACAACATGTTAAGTGCAAACTAGAACAATACTAGTGAAAAAGAGCAACAAAACTCCACACGAACTTTTCTTTTATAGAAAACATTTTATAGGGTTTTTGAAATATTTTGGATATCTTGTGTCAATATTTACACAAAGATCATTTAGGAAAATTAACACCTAAATCAGATGAAGGTTTCTTTATTGATCACTCATCAGTATCTAAAGAATTTTGAGTTTTCAATCCATAATCAAATATGATTAATGAATTAACAAACATGGAATTTAATGAACACTCATTTCCATAACCATTTAATGATCCTGATTTGTTGTTGGATACTGAATCTCTTACTAAATTATTAAATCATGCTACTTTATACAATTTTGGTACAAATAATACAAGTAGAGCAGATGAACAACTAAAGCTGAGATACATGAATTCCTAATGATACCATTGTTTTCACTTTCATGACAAGCTTTTGAAATTCCATTAACAGTTGATCCTCCATAACAAACAACTGTTAAGAGTGCATAAAATGAGGCAATTCCAAGTAATATGCAAACTACTTCACTAGATTTAACACCAAAAGTACAACATCATGCTCCTACTTCAAACCACTTAATTTTTGAGAGGAAACATATCAAAGTGCTTCAAACTGTGATGTCTAACATGATAATGAATCCTTTGAAGTTTTCTTAAAATAAAGAGACCTCTCACTAACCTTTGAACACTACTAACTTAGATGTATCCATTCAAGTAGATATCATTCCACAATAAAGGATGCATATAGATCATCCAGTGTTAAGAGTTAGGAGGAGGAGGAGCTCTAACTGTAAGATTTTCAATCTACATAAGTGCTTGTGCATAGGTCTAATCATATGGATCTGTTGAAGTATCAATCTGATCAAATCTTAAAGATGTTGCTATTCCTTCCTCTTCTAGTTGAATGTTTGCAGGACCGGTTAAAGGAGATCAATACAATCAGTCTCATAATAAGGAGAGTGTTAGAATACTTAACAGTTTAAATAGGGAATCGAGTTCGAGTGAAAGATGCAAAGAACACAAGTAAACAAGGAGACATAACTCAAGAATAATATGTTATGGTTTTCAAGAATGATGTATATTAATCTCAAGTTCTTTTACAAGTTGGAATGTATAAAATAAGATACAAGACCCTGAGATACTTTATACTACACTCTACAACCGGTTATACTTTGAAAGCGAGCTGGAAAAATTAATCGACAACAAGATCAATGTAGAGTCAAAAGGCAGATTGCCTTTTGACTAGTGACTATGACACGTCATAGCTCACATCCTAATATATTACAAAAAGCATAAAAGTACATAAAGTAGAAAGTTACAGACTCCAGACCTTAATGTACAGTTGCAAAAGCATGGACATTTTCACGAACTCATGCTAGTTGGTGAGACTTCAGAGTTGCAGCCGAAAGTGGGTCAGCTTTATACAAAAGTACATACGAGGAAAGCATATTTTCCTCTGTCTTCAGAAGAAATCAGTCTTCACTTCATTTGGCTTCAGAAGACTTTGTCTTTGAACCTTCGAAATACTTTATCTTTGGCTTCGAAAGATTTGGTATTTGGCTTTGAAAGATTTTACGCTTAGAATATTTTATGTGTAGAGCGTAAAACTTCCTAAGCAACTTCTACCTTATACATAGTGCATGCATGCAGGAAGCCTTTGGTTGCTTTGGTTGCATCAGCGTTCTTATAGAACCTTACAATGTCTTCATATAATCCCTTCAAACTATTATAAAAAAATGTCTGTGTATTCCATGTCTATGTGAGGGCTGGTATAATATACCAGGTTGTTCTGTTATACCTCTCTCAGTTAGGTCCTCTTCCCTCACAGATTCAAAAAGAAATGAAGTAGAACCCTGCTATGGAATAGAAGATAAAGTTGGTTGAGATGCAGCTGATGGTCCAGGTTATGTTGTTTGATTTGGTTCAACCTTAACCTCAACCTCAGAAGGAGCTTGGCTTGGTGGAGAATGCAAGTCCACAAGCTCTACCTTTTTAATTTTCTGCTTGATTACTTTAATGTGCTCATCCATAATGGATAGTGAAATTGGACCAAGCCTCCTTCCGGAGAATCCATACAGCTTCAAGAAACTCATCATCCTCTGCCTGTCAGCAGACTTCTTTTGATTCTTTTGGATGATGGCTCTTGACTTTGTAGCTTCTTCCCTCATCTCTTAGCAGCCTTTTGTTCTTTAATGAATTGTTATTCTATCTGCTGAAGATACTCAAATTCAATATACTCATATGAGAGGGGAAGAAGTGCAAATGCCTGATAAAGGCTTGTGACGCTCAGGTAGTTGATCATATTTTATCTATCAACCTTCTTATCTACCTAAGGTTGTTTAGTTGCCACAGCCTCTCTCTCAGGGCTTTCATGAACTGGGGAGAGGGTAGGAGCATGTTTGTAAAGCCTATTTTGCGTTCTTTCTTCTTTAACTTTGAGGAGCAACTCTGCATCCTCTGCCCCTTCCTCTCTTTTGTCAGCTCTAAGTCTACCAGTTTATTTAGTTCTTCTAAGGAAAGAGAGATGAGTTCATCTATATTGTAGTTTATGGTCCCCAAGTAGTTTAATATTCAGCTCTCAACACATCATCTTGAGTATTTAGCCTCGAGGCTGCCTTGATTGCAGCTTCTATGAAGCCTGAAGACCCACTTGAACTCTCTCCCCTTAGCTTCCTCTTCTATCTCTTTTCCCCTCCTCAATCTCCTCAGGGAGTTATTTTCCTTTTTCCTTTTTCACTCACAGGCCTTGGTGACTCAGGGTGGAGAGAGCTTTTGGCCTTCATTACCTGATTCAACAGTTAGGCTCTGGTCAGAGAGAGGTTGCGAAGCACCTTCACCAATTGATGCCTCACTGAGGGTAAAGGACGTTAAAGTAGTAGTTCCTGTGACAATGCTCACAGGTTCAATCACTGGGGCTTCAATCAAGTTTTTCCATTTGAAGCTAATCTTAGGGTCCACCTTAATATCCAGTTGACCAATGACATTGCCTGTTTGCATTTGTCTTATTCTTTATCTAAACTCTTTAACAATCATGTCTTCAATCCTCTCAGCCATTCTGTCAGCTTGCCTATGTTAAGTTGGGTTGACAAGTGGCATATGACAAGAGGGAGACTGTCATAGTAGATCAAGGTTTGAAAGTTAAAGAACTCTTGTTACCCTTGATATCTATGCAGTATCAAGGCTCTTCTATTAGCATCATACCTCCACCCTAATATTTCATTCTCAGCTCCATAGGGTGGGGATGGCATTGCCCTTGGTATACCCTTCTCAAACAAGCTTTGTATGAGTGAGTCCATATCAATGTGAGCTTGAGGAGGTTGCTGAGTATAGACAATTGCAAGTAAGGGTGGTGAGTCTTTAATGTCCATACTCCGTGAAGGAGTCCTAGGTTCTTTGATTGTGTTGTCTTGCTCCCCCTTTTTAGTAGCATCACCCTCTTGCATAGGTGAGCTGGGGGTTAAGTCAATCACATTCTCAGGTTCTTATGTTCTTGGTTGAATCCTCCTGAAGGTTCTCTTAGCTACTTGTTCTTTGAGATCAGAAATCTCAAGTTACTGATCATTGACCCTTCTTTGCAAGGTAGTTGCTTGAGATTCCAAGTGACTAACCTTGGGGACTAAATAAGTGCATGTTATGGATAGTTTTTGCACCTTTAGTCTCAGGTTCCCCTCATCTTCAGTAGAAGAATAACTAGAAGATGAGAGAATTGGACCTAAGTCTTTTTCCTTATCACCATCCTGTTGTTCTTGGGTACTAGATTTTCCCTGCACATTGATAGCTTCAATTGAAGTGTCAATGGGATGGGTTTCCATGGTTAAGGTCTTAATGATTTAATCACTTGTAGAAGTGAAGGCCTCTTCCATATGGATCCCCTGAACAAGTTCAGGAAGATCTATCTCAGGGGTAGGTGGATGATGTGAGCTAGATATGGGAGAAGCAGGAGCACTCATCTCTCTTTGAGCAGGGAAAGAGAAGAGAGACTCATGGTACTCACTGAGTGCCATATCCTCATCATTACAGAAGTGTAGGATGGGTATTGGTTGGTTTAGATCAAGAGGTTAGGGATGGTAACTTCCCCTGAAGATTGTTCACTAGAGTATTGAGACTCTGAGTGAAAGCTAAAGGCTTGTTGGGTTATGAGCTCATCAGTCTGAGCATGAGAACCTCGTGACTGATTATTGGTGAGATGGGAGTGGTTTGATCCTCAAGGGAAGTATGAGCTTTAGTGTCCACTTCCTCTTGTATGGGTGGTGATATGGGAGCCTGTACAAGTTGAATAACATATGCAGGTGTTCATTTGGATTTTTTATGGTAGGTGAGGTTATTTGTGGCTGTGTGAGTTGTCTTAAAGTAGAAGGTATGGGGTTAACACTAGTTGGTGCTGCTAGGTTGTCACCTTGAGCAATGAGCTTTAAAATTTTTGAGACAAGGGCTGTTTCTACCCCTGAGAAGCCCACCGTAGGCTTTCTCATAGTTTTAAAGATGTCAGGCTTCATCTGTCCTAATTTTAGAATATTACCTGTTCCCCTTAACTTTGAGCCCAGTTCACAGTTGAGAATGTGCTAGACATATCTAGGGAACATGTAATGCTCTAAGGAGTCCAAGTTTGCAAGCAAATTAGTGTACAAAAATTATGAATACCTGAACTTGACCCTATCAACCATCCCATGGACTATGAAGAAAAGGTCTTCTGGAATTTGGTCCCATCCTCCATGTTTGTTAGACAATCTATGGATGATGACATGGAGGAGGTATTTCTATTGAGAGGAAACCTTTCCTTTGTTGAAAGTTCTGACTGAAAAGTCACCTTTATAGCCCATCTGCTTAAAAGATTGGTTAACAACAGATTTTGGGAAGGACAATTCACATTCTTCATCATCCAGCTAAATATGAGTGTTTATGGAAGCTGGAGTGATGAAGATTGTCCTCCCCGGCACTATGGCAGACAACGCCTTCTCCCCGTCCATGGTGACCTCTTGGCAGGTCCTCCAAAAGTCCAAAAGTTGATCTTCATAGAGTGGAGGATCAATGGTGAGGGAGGTAAAGTAGTTTGACAGAGAGAGAAAGCGGCAAACCTCTGAGAAACTTGATCCTTCTCAGAGTTCAACAGAGCAACCTGATTATGTTACTTATGAAGATGCATGGAGAAATCCGGTTAGTTTCTGCAGTTAGGGTTGGCCATTTGAGGTAGCTTTGAGGTGAAGAAACGTAAGAACAAGGGCAGTGAGTGGATGAATTTAGGTTAGAGAAGTTGCAGATAAAGAAGATAGTGAAAAAGGGGGGAACCGTTGGGTATATACTCCTTAGCTTTATGATAAACTTCCAAAGCCAAAATTTTACTTCGGAAGAGACTCCTTAGCTTTGTGAAAATTTTGTTTTGTAAGAAAAATTACTCAAGTATTTTCTCTTCCGAGGCATACATGGTTTCAGAAGATATTAAAACTTGAAAATTTTTATTCGAAAAGGAATAAAAATCTTCCGATACATAATTGCTTTCGGAAGAAATTTGTTCTTCAAATACATGTAAGTACTTAGAAGCATATTTTGGCTTTGGAAGAAATATCAGCATATCTTCCGAAGGTAAATTTCTTATAAGTAATTATCTAATTTTAAGACTTAAAATTATTCTGAAGACAATCTTAATGTCTTTCGAAAGAAAATATATTTAAGGTTTTCAAAATTCTAAGGAATATCATTTGAAAATTATTTTCTCCCAAGATAAACCGGTTTATGTAGATAATTGTTTAGACAACTTAGGACACACTGTTCCTTTTTAGAAATAATATTGAATTAAGTTTTAAGAAAATATATTCAAGGTTAATCATCCCAATAGCTGTTACAAGATATTTAAATCTCTGTTCATCAAAAACCTTTAGGAATAGATCAACATATTGTTTATTTATATTAACTTTAACTAGTTTTATCAATCGTTTTTCATAATTATCTCTACTTAGATAATACCTGATGTCGATATGTTTTGTCCTTGAGTGTTGCACAAGATTCTCCGTGATAGAGATGGCACTCTTGTTGTCTATATGGATGGGAGTCTCTTTAAGGTTGTATCCATAGTCCAACATCTGATTCTAAATTCAAAGCACTTCAGCACAGCAGCTAGCAGCAGTAATGTATTCAGCTTCAGCAGTTGATGCATATACACAGGATTGTTTTGTTGCATTGCCATAAGACTATCCTTCAACTAAGGAATTAGCATCCCCTAGATGTAGACTTTGCAGTCATGTTGCAGCCACCATAGTCACTATTTGTATAAGCATAGAAATTGAAGATAGAATTCTTTGGATACAAAAGGTCTAGCTTAAGGGCTCCTTTTAGATATCTAAGAATCCTCTTGACAGCAACCAGGTGTGACATCTTGGGATTGGCTTGATATCTTGCACAAATACATATGGAAAACATGATATCAAGCCTACTGGTTGTAAGATACATAAGAGACCCAATCATATCCCTATAAAGATGTTCATCTACACACTCCCCCTTAAGATCAGGTCCAAGTGAGTGGTTTCTGGCTATGGGTGTCTTTGCAACCTTACATTCAGTCATGTTGAATCTTGTAAGTAAGTCCTGTACAAACTTTGACTAACTTATGAAGATGCCATTGTCAACTTTCTTCACTTCAATTCCTAGAAAGAAATTAAGTTCATCCATTGAACTCATTTCAAATCTATTATTCATCATCTTCTCAAAGTCTTTACAGAGCATTGGATTAGTTGACCCAAATATAAAGTCATCTACATATGACCCAGAACTCATGAATGATTCTTGGATTTGATTCTAAAATTTGGTTTGCCTAATGACATAAGAAAACACAAATTGATACATGCTTAAATGATTCTTTTGAATAAAAAATCCTTCTCAATTTCCATTATAACAAAAATGATAAGTATATGTAAACCCTAGAATGGAAATTGTTACACAAATACCAAATTGGCTATTTAGAGTATGTTGCCTATAAATAAAAATTTATGAATCTAAGGATCACAATCAGGAATTATCAGTGTTATAATGGAATCAAGTTAATAATTATGGAATGATCATTAATCGTTGTTTAATTGTTTTGTTTTATAAATAAATATCAAACAGAATAAATGTTAACTATGACGAACACAATGATATCAACGCAATAATTAAACAAACAAGATTTGATTCAAAAGTATTTCCTTAAAACTGATTAATGATTACAGATGAATAAATAATGAATGAGATAAACAATAACTGCTTCGAACATGTTGATGTTGGTGATATATTGATGTGACGGCTGCTAGGGTTTGTGATGAATTGATTGTGTAAATCGATGTGATGTTTTGTGTTTGCCGTCTAATTGCCCTCGTGTTCTCTTTGATGTGAAACCTATGACTCATATTTATAGACAATTATGAATCTGTTAAGGAAACACCGGATCTCTTGGGATTCGAAATTGTCTTGTTGACTTGTAACTCTTGTATAATGCAAGTCCAAGTGTTTGGTCTTCCGCAACTCCTTTGTTCTTCCGAAGGAATCTTGTTCTTCCGAAGGTAGTTTGTTCTTTTGAAGGTATCTTGTTCTTCCAAAGGAGTCTTCACTTCAGTTTCTTCTTATGGTGTTTGTTCATCAGTGAATACTGATGTTCATCCGTAGAAGATCTTCGGATGTTTGTCTTGTAAGAAACATATCTACAGAAGAACAAAAAAGTTCATCCGTAGATGTTTCTTACACTTAGTCGATTTCACAAATTGACCAAGTATAATGTTTTTACCTACCATCATACACATAAATCAACACACATATGGGTTAACCTATATACATAATGCATACATCAAAATAATGAATTACAATCATTCATTACAAGTATTGATTAAAGTTCTAAGCCTATACAAAATGATCTAGATCTATTGTTCCTATATCTAACAATACCCCTACTTAGGCTTAGACACTTGTAATCAGCTCTTCAAAACTGGAAGCTCATTCATTCTTGACACCATCTTTTTGTTGAAATAAGATACTGCATCCTTTTGATCATCATATTTGTACTTGATCTCCATTCTGCATATCTTTTGTAGTGTATCAAAACTTAATCCCAAAATGTCTTCTTTAGTTGTTAGAGTTTCCATAACACTTTGATTGTGCATTATTTCAAGCTCATCTTCTTCTGTGATTCTTAGTTCTGATACTTCTTCAATGTTAGCTCCTTTTAACAGTCCAGCATCATATCTTCTTCTCTTGTATGCTTTTGTATGTAGTTTATCAACCACTTGATTCATATGAACATATAGGCATAGATCATTCCGTGCTCTTTCATTAGACAGCTTTGGGAAGAATTTGTCATGTAAGTATGAAGTGTAGCTGGGGTGGAGCAGCTTGATCTCCACTGGATCAAAGACTCTTATCTTTTCAGCTTTCTTTCCTTCAGCATTCCTCAACAGCACTAATTATTTGGTCTTCTCAACATATCCCCATTTTATTATGGGATATGTATATTGATTTCTATTAAATCTTTTAGTAGCTGCTGAATTCCTATTTTGGTGTCCAACCCTCTTTAAAAACTCATCATCTACCATTGTAGAGGAGTTGGATTTTGATCCTTTCATCCTTTCTATTCTTCTTTTATGGTCTTCATCCTCTCTCTTAGCTTCTTTCATCATATCATCTCTGAATTTAGTCTTTAACTTTCCCACCAATATAGAGAAGTCTCTTCCTCTTGGGTAAATTAGGTAGTTAGAGATGATTAAGCTTTACAGATCTTTGAGGTCACTTTTAGGTAGGCATAATACTGATACTGAGACTACTCATGAAAGTATTGAATCCTTCTAGATGTTTTCTTTATGATTGCACAATCCCACTCTTGATCATACTTCGAGGCCATAATCCTATTGTCTTCCATAAAGTTGGGACTTGTGATATAATCAAACAACCTTATCAAGGTAGACTTTTGTTCTGTAATCTCTCTGACTATTGTACCCAATGGCCACACTTTTCCAGGTATAACTGCTCGTGGCTCTCTGATCAGTTTTTCTTTCCCTTTGTGCTGGTCTTTACTATCAACTATTATTAGTTCAGTAGGGGTTTTGATATGTTGCTCAGTATTAAACTTTAGAGCTTCAGTCCTGAACCTCACTCCAGTTTCCAGCTCAACAGCCATTACATGCTCCATCATCCTCCTTAGCTCACCAACTGTTCTTCCCTTAAGCTCATGTACTTTGTATTTGTGACCCTGCAGCCTATAGGTCATATTGTATTTGCTAAGCTTTGATGTATCATAGTGACCCAAGTCTTTCTTGAATTTCTAAATAGATTGAAAAGTTATGAATGCTTCATAGTTACAATTGGGGATCATAAATCTTGCAAGCTTAAGCTCTTTCAACAGATCTTTCATTTCAGTCAGATTCATCCTCTCAACCATGTCATATGGAAACCCATGGTTGATCAGGGTCATAAACATAGTTGATTTAGGCCTCTCTTTCAATATGTCTTTTGTGGTTAGTAAGTCATCAGCCTTTGAATCTTTTTGTTCTTTTTAAGAGTCCATCTTGGTAAGCCCATTCTATTCATCATCACTATCACTATCGTCATGAGAAATAGTCTTCACAATAGATAAATCTACTGAAGGAGTGTGTTCAGGGGACATGGATCTTGATCTTTTGGGTGAGTCTTCAACCTCAATTACTTCCTTCTTGAAGGACCCCAAATACTTCCTTTTTCTAGAATATTGTATTATTCGATTTGACGTCTCAGCAGATTCTTTTGGCTGTTTTGATGCAGTGGCATTTGACTCAAGGTCACTTATCTTCCTTTTTAGTTCTGTATTTAGTTCATGCAGTGCATCAATTACTTTATTGTTAGTTTGAGCATCTTCTCTTAGTCTTTTCAGTGATGCTTCTTGTTGCATTAGCTGCTTATCCTTTTCCTTTATCAATCCCTTCAACTCCTGTATTCTTTCTTTCCTTTTATTTAACTTGATTACAAGTTTATTATACTCAGCCACCAGGTAACTTTTCTTCACAGGGATGTCATCCTCACTCAGATCATCTTCATGATAAGCAATTACATCAACATAGTTGCCTTCTTCTCCTTCTTCATGTTTAGCAGCAGTCTCATCATCATTGACATCAGTAGGGGCTGCACTTGCTGAGATTGAGCTGGACACAACAGCTTGATCTGTTTTCTCTTGATGAGGTTGTTGTAGTTGTTGCTGAAGATCAAGGATTGGAGATGTTGGTTCTGTGTGATTAGACAACACTAGGTTTTATGAGTTGGTGATTGAGAGTGGAATGGTGCTAGCATGAGATACCAACTCAGTCTCACCAGAGTGAACTAAGTTTTGAGACTGAGTATCAGGGACAGGTGTGACACACCGTAACTTCAGGTCAACACCATTTCGACTTTTGTCGTTAACATTACTTGTATCGTTATCACCCAAAACATTTACAAGCATCGCCACCGTCATCGTTAAACATATTATATTATATATAATACTAACATCACGAATGACCCCATTTTTAGAATACCAAAATAGCGTTAGTAGAGGATTCGGATAAACGGGATTACCTAAGGAATTCTCTTAATTAAATATCACTCGCTCATACACGTCGTTATCAACCTAAACGAAATTGGGGACACGGGACCTAAGTACAGGGACTAAACTTGACAATTGCCAAACTAGGGCTGGGTATAAATACCCATCCACCAGCCTAACACTCCACAATCTGCTCTTCTTCTCTTCTACGCTTTCTTCTTCTCCATTTCTTCCGCCTAGCACCAAAAACCACCTCGTTTGAGCTCGTTTTCGCCGGCTAAACTACGCTACAGCTGAGATAGCACGTTTCCAACAGGTAGGCGACCTTGGTCATCC
>BJCO01049273.1:0-11978 GCA_018326465.1 Flaveria floridana
TGGAGTTGGGTGATGATGAGGATCACCCAACCAAGCTTCACCCTCTGATGGTTAGGGGGTGCTTTCTACGTATGAAGTACTCTGGGGACATCAACGCAGGTGTGCTCAACAAAAGCAATCTGTGTCCCCAGTTCAAGTACTTAGCACACGTGATTCTGAAGTGCATTGCTTCGAGGAGAGGGGGATTTGACGAGCTCTCGGATCAAATCCAGAACGCCTATATGGCTCTGGTACTGAACCACCCGTTCAGTTTCTCCCAGATGATCTTCTCGTACATGGTCGAGAATATAAAGGCCAAGGGGAAGGAAGGGTTCTGCATGTACCCAAGATTTCTACAGATGATCATAGATCTAAAGCTTCCTTCCCTGTCGAAGGAGAACGACGATGTTGTGGTGTTTGAGGTGATGGATGATACCACCTAGGGCAGGATGAGAGTGTACTGGGGGAAGCAGGTGAAACCCCCGGTCAGGAGACTGTTTGGGCATCTGGCCTATGAGGATTACATGGCGCCAGCTAGGAAAAAGTGGCGTCACGATGATAGTGATTCGGACGTTGAGCCGATACTGGCTCCGATTGATGACGAGGACGATGATGATGACGACGACGATCATCAGGGTGGTGGAGATACAGGCCCGAGTGCACCAAGGGACACTGAGACAGATACTATGTCTCCACCAACCCCACATGTCAGCTCATCAGCTCCTGGTGGATTGGAGCAGGCGCCCATTCATCAGGACTTTATTTATGAAGAGGGAGATGAAGAGTCGGATGAGGAGCCACTCACACGTACTGTAGGTAGTCGTGTGGTGGCTACAGAGAGGGGCATGGAGGCGGTTGGAGGACGCTGGACTGAGGGAGAGAGGACAGACACTGCTGACCCTACATACTCTCCTCCTCACCCAAGCCCAGGGGAAGCACAGAGCTCAAGGGGCTCTTGACTTGTGAGGATGGCTCAGCCACATGGCAGGACAGTCAAGAGACGACGCGTAATGCTGATGACATCTCCGTCCACCTCAGCCACTACATCTACCACCCCTACCACACCTACCACCACCACAGCCACCCCATCTACTACACCCACTACACCAACCACCACCACTACATCTACCACCACTATAGCTACCATCCCTCCACCCATCTCATCCATCCCACCACAAACCACTACCACCACCACTCCCATATATACCACATCCACCACTCCACCCACCACATCCCAGGCCGGACCTTCCACCTCATCAGTACTACTGAGATCCTCTCTGCCCAACGTTGGGCTAGAGGAACAGCTTGCCAGCCTCAACCGTCTGGCTCAAACTGCTCACCACCGGTGATATACGAGCGAACCAGATGAATCAGCTGATGGTTGTCAATGCTGTGCAGGGCAAACAGATTGCCCTGCTGACAGAGAAGACGACTGCTCAGAGTTAACAGATTACACAGCTGACTGAGAGGGAAGGTGAACTTGAGAGAGCTATGACCCGAGCTCATCGTGCCTTGACCACACAGAATGATCATCTGAAGGCATCGGTGAATTGTATTGAGGATGTTGATAGGACAAACAAGAAACTACGCCTAAAGCTCAAGGGAACAAAGAGCGAACCTCTCAAGATCAGAGGTGATGGTGACGATGATGATGATGATGATGAGTCATCGGATGATGACGAGTTAGATGATGATGATGCGGTTGAAGGAGAAGGAAGTGGCAAAGATAGGGAAGGGGGAGACGAGGATGAGCCTGAAGGTAATGCATCTGCATCAGCCTCAGATCCATCAGCTTAGGAGAGAAGGTCCAAAAGACGTCAAGAATCAGGACCGTCCACCTCTACCCCTCAATCTGAAGAGCAAAGTGATAAAGACAAGAGTAATGCTTATATGTTTTAATTTTAATTATCTCTTGTACTTTGAAATACGTATTACACTTATGTAATTAATGTTTATCAATGTTTATTAATATAAATGTTTTGATTACTGATGTGCTTGTGTTGTTTTGAAATGTTTATTCAAACAGAGGAAAAGCAACAGATCAATGAGTTTGATGTCCAACCCCTTCAGCAAGTTAAGAATCAATTAACAATGATTCTTGACTTGCAAGGGATAGTCAGACGGTCTGTTAGCTACACGCCAGAGGAAGGAGAGATAATCCACGACCTGTCGGATGAGCAGCTAGCTGAGATCTTCAGGCGGAATCTAGATGAGTTGGTCAAAGATGCTCCTACACTTGATGTGCCAAATGATGATGAGCTTCACGATGTTGATGAAATCGAGATAGAGGATGTCACTGCTGATCACTATCCTTAGTACACTGATCCGGAAGGACATGCTATCCCCAATTTGAGTGAAACCTTCGATAGTGGTACTTTTAATAAGTTGGATGAACTGGAGAAAGAAAAGGAGAATAAAGAAAGTACTGCCCAAGCTACAGACGAAAGTGTTGATGCCAAAAAGGCTGAATGGGTAGCTTGTTTTGCTAAAATGAAAGCCCAGCGCGCGCCTCAAAAGCAGAATGCCTACACAAAGCTTTATAGAGTCAAACGTCATCAGAAAGTGTCTTGTAAGATTATTGCGTGGGCGTATTTTTAGGATCTTAACGTCTATGCAGTTAAGAGGGAGAAGGGAATAGAGTACTTCAGATATTCACATGATCTGAAAACTCTCCTTGGTTTTGAGCTCAACCAGTTGGTACGCCTAAATCTGTTATATGCTGATCCTAGAAAGATGTCAGGTTGGTTTGAGGTGGCATTAAGGAAAGAATACCATACCAGGTGGGTAAACTTCAGACCTCAACAACCGACGAGGTACATTCGTAGGTCTGAAGTGGATCCTATAACTGGAAAGCCTAAGATCATGCTGAAGTAGAGTCCTCCGCGCACAATGTCTAAGATTCCTATGCGGGAAATGCCTCAGGACTTCACTCCACACTTCAACTGGTGGTATTTTGATTGGAGGACGGGTGAAGCAGTCATAGTGCTGAATAGAGAAGGAAAGATAGAGACTATCCGGGTATTCGACCCCATGTGGCTAACCAACTTGTCAGCTAACGATGTGTATACATTATACAAGTGGCCATTGTTCTATGACTCGCAAGACATTGTACAAGCTCTCCAGTTTCGACACGTCATATGACTCTGCTTTGCATTTAAAATACATGCAGAAGTTACAAAAGAGGAGAAGTACAAGAATTCAAAGAACATATAAAGAGTGTTAGACAATAGAGGAAACTAGGTCCAAGGGGGAGTTTGTTGATACAGGTTAATGTACCTAGTTTATGAGCTTGAATGTAAAAGCCTTTCATGTCTTACACATGTGTAATTGATGTAATGGTTTGAATGAATGATATAAAGTGCATTGTGATGTTTGATTTATATTTTGATTATGTCATGATATCATTATATTGAATGTGTTGTACATGTATGAACTAACTATATAGGTTTGATATTGTTTGATGGTTCATGCTAATAGCCTATGCTAATGGACCATACGTATGAATTCATCATGCTTATGGACCAGTCGCACGACTGAACCAGGAGACTGGATCAGTTGTACAATTGAAACATAAGACTGACTCAGTCACACGACTGAACTTTCAGTCGTGCGTATGACTCAGTCGCATGATTCAGTCGCACGACTGAACCATACTAATGGTTCAGTCGCACGAATGAAAACTCCAAGCCTATAAATACCACTTAATTTGTGAAAAAATGTAACAATTGAAAACACTTCGAATACTCATGTCCCTAGCTGTCCAGAGCGTCCCTGTTCAACATTCCAACTTCATAGTTCGTTCTTGATCAATTTCTACTCATTCTTAACGTAATAGTCTATTCTAATATCGATCAAAGTAACATTCTCACTGATTGGATCACCAATCAAATAGGATTCTGCACTATTTGATCTGGTTTCACGCATTATCAGTTAGTACTCCGTAGGTACATGGTCCTAACACTTCTCAGCATAAATCTTGAATCAGGATCTTCTGTAAATATATTATTTGTTGTTCTTGAGACATCTTCACAAAATTTGTTAAAACAGTTGGTAACTAAATTAACATCAAATAACTAATCAGGGCCAGAATCTTCCATACTTGGAGTGTGTTCATTGAAGGTCATATTGGCTGACTCTTCAACTACTCTAGTTTTAAGATTGTATACTCTATTAGCTTTAGCTTGAGAAGAGCATCCAATTATATCATCTGCCTTTTCAGCAAACTTAGCTATGTTATATTTGATATTCAACATGGTGCATTGACATCCAAATGACCTGAGAAAACGAATGAAAGGTCTCAATTTGTTCTACAGCTCAGAAGGTGTCTTAATATGAGTTTTGACTACGAAAACTCTGTTCTGCATATAGTTGGCGGTATTGACTGCCTTTACCCAAAAGGCGAAAGGAAGTTTAGAGTTAGAGAGCATGGTTCTTGCAGCCTTAATAAGTGTCCTATTTTTTCTTTCAGCAACACCATTTTGTTGAGGAGTTATTGGAGCACTATATTGTCTTGAAATACCATTTTCATCACATTATGAATCAAGGATTTGGTTCTTGAATTCAGCTCCTAGATCACATATTATGATTATCACCTTGTGATCACATTGATTCTCAACTTTTAGAATGAAGGATTTTAAGATTTCAAGGGTCTGATTCTTATTTCTAAGAAAGAAGACCCAAGTATATCTTGTGAAATCATATTTGATCATAAGACAGTATGAAATTTTCCCTAAACTCATTACACTTGTAGGGCCAAATAGATCCATATGAAATGATGAAAGGGAGTAGTGATTGAGTTCATTTCCTTTGGCTTGTGAGACACTTTGTGTCACTTTTCTTTCAGGCATGCAACACAATGATCATCACTCGTAAACTCTTTCTTTGGTATTTGAGTTACCAAACATTCTTCATTAGTTTATTCATGTTCTTAAAGTTTACATGGAACATTCTTTTATACCAAAGGAAAGACTAATCACTATTTGCTTTGGATAGAAAGCAAGAGACTTCTGCAGAAGGGGAGGTTTCTTGTAAATCCATCTTCTACATGTTCCTTTTCTTTGGGGGTCTGGTCAAAATATGCTCTTAAGGAATAATCACCCCGGGTTTGAGATCAATGCACTCATGCTTAGTAAAGAGCATGTT
Organism: Flaveria floridana; assembly: GCA_018326465.1. NCBI lineage: Eukaryota > Viridiplantae > Streptophyta > Magnoliopsida > Asterales > Asteraceae > Flaveria > Flaveria floridana. The sequence goes on from BJCO01049273.1 coordinate 5,122, forward strand.
ATATCTCTAGTCATAAAATTGAGACACACTCAAAAGGTTATACTAAAGTTCCTTGACAAAATTTACCTTTTCAAGGCTAAGCTTACCATTTGTGACCCTGCCCCTTCCAGTAATGTAACCTCCTGATTTACCTCCAAAAGCAACTAGCCATCATCAAGTTTTTCAAAGTTTGAAGCAAAGAGTCATTGCTAGTCATATGCCTGGAACAACCATTATCAATTATCCATACATTGCTTTTGGTCTTCAGTTATTCCTGCATATGAAAAGAGATGATTAGTTATATTTGGAAACCCAAGCCTTGCTAGTCTTGTGCTTATCAAGATGAACAGAAGATAGTATAATAGTCATTGATCCTATATGCAAGTTAGGGATCCTTGGTTGTTATTGATGATGAAACTTTAGTCACATGGCCTTCCTTCATCTTTTAGACCATATTTGGAAGATTAGACTTGGCTTTCAAAACTTTAGAAGTTTTCATGACATTGGAAGTTTTTAAGACTAAACCTTTAGAAGCTTTTGCATCCACTGTAGCAACCTTCAATGCTTCAGAAGCATTCTTTCTTCTAAGGCCAAACTTGCTTCCAAAGATAGTTTTCCACCTATCTTCTTCTGGGTCACCTTGATGCTTTCGAAGGAAAATGATTTTCCATCTAAAGCTATTTTATTTTTTTCTTAAAGGTCTTTTTCTTGTTAATATGGATGGTACTCTTTGGATTGTAAATGCAATACACATGATACATTCCACAGGCTTTATTCTAAGAGTCTTGTCCTAAGTAGAAGTTTTGTCCCAAGCCTTTTCCAGCTATTTCTTCATCTTCTTGTATGATGCAACATGCTTCTAAAGGTGAAACTTGCATTTGGAGTTGGATGGTAAAGCCTGTGCAGTAGTGGTGCACATTGGTTCAACCTTCTTCTTCTTATCAGGATGGCCTAGACTTGAACTAGGACTCTTGGTACTAGAGTACTTGGTTATGTTTTTGGTCTTCCTCACCTCAAACCCAGCAAAGATGAAAACTTGTTTTTGCCTGGGGTTAAAGGTGGGCTTGATCTACTACAATTTCTTTGATCTTCTTTTTGCAGCCCTCATCAAGTTCTTTCTTGCAGACTTGGCCATCCCTGATCTCTTCTTTAATTCGGGGATATGGTGACCCTTGTTAGAGTGAACCTCTTCACTCATTTCTAGTTCACCATTCACTATATCCTTTTCTTTAGTTTCATCTTCATCTTCCTCTAGGATAGGATCAATAGGAGGCAACTTATCTTCATAATTTCCACACCTTGTTTCTCTGACTGATAGTAGTGTGTGTGGAGGAGCTATTTTATTTGATCCAAGTCCTTGCCTGTTTTGGTAACAAACTTTTACATGTAAGGATAAAGATGTAATGTTCTTGAAGGTTTCCTCTTTAAGAACATATTTTTCTGCCTTGGCTTTGCTGATCATAAGCTCAGCCTGGCATTCTGTCAACTTGGAAAGAAGATCTTTAATCTGATTCCTTTAGTTTGTATGCTCATTTTTTAGAGTAGAAATGGTTTTCTATAAATATTCTATTTTAAGCTTATAATCATTTTGTGCTGTTTTAAAATCAGCTTATAAAATGTTTTAGGACTCGAGATCGGATCTTACTTTCAAGTTGTAGGAACTGTATGTATTAACTTTAACAATGCATTCAGGGGAGCAAAGATGTTCCAATACCTTTGATTCTAATGATCTGCCACCAGGGCTTGGTTTGGGGAGACAACCTCCACCTGAAAGCGCCAATCAAAGCTTTATTCTTCAACAGCAATTGTAGCTTGCTACTTTGGTTGGTTGGGCTTCTTAGCTCTTTGAGCTACCTTAGTGTAGTTTGGCCTGGACTTTGTATGCCCCACCATTTCTTGGTGCCTTACACTCCCGAGCAAAGTGACCCATTTGGTTATGGTTGTAACACTTTACTTTGCTCTTGTCTAGCCCATACTTTCCACTAGACACATTGCCTGCAAACTTCCTCCATGTCCTCTTATAGAACTTCTTAGCTCTGTGAGTGAGAAGAACCATTTGTTGGACTATTTCCATGTACTCCAAATCATCTGGATGGATGCAATCCAGGTCTTCAAGGGTAAAGAGAATGTTTCTAGAACTTTCATCTAAAGACACAAAGGCTTGAGAATAGTTGGGCTCTTGGGATGGACTTCCTTAAGTATAACTCTCCCTAGGTGTCTCCGAGAAGGTGATGAAAGGACCCTTTGGTGAGTTGTCAGGTTAGCAAATGAGATGATGTTGTGGTTCTTTGCTGTCCCTTCAACCACATGATGGGCTGACCTATTTTGGGTGCTAGATGACCCGGGAGAAGGATTTTGCATGTTCATCTCCATTTGATAACCACTCAAGGATAGCATATAGCTTAGTGAGAGTGAGGGTAGAGAGGTTCTCAGTTCTCTTGATGGCCATACAGTAGTGTGTCCATTCTCTAGGAAGAGAGAACATGAACTTCCTCATTATATCATGGTTCTCAAGTCTGACTCCAACATCCATTAGAGTGTCTATAATATAAACATACCTGAAGTATTATTGAGTCATAGTTTCACCTGCCTTGTAAGTGAAGTTTTCAAACTGCTGCTTCATTATGTCTTTCTTGTTCTCCTTAGCTTCCTCAGATCCTTCATACATCAGCTTCAGTGCATCTCATAGTTATTTTGCACTCTTGCACTTCTTGAAGCCTTTGTGGATGGAGTTAGGAAGAGCAGTTTGAAGAGAGATCATGGTTTTATAATCAATGTCTATTTTCCTTAGCTTCCTCAGATCCTTCATACATCAGCTTCAGTGCATCCCATAGTTATTTTGCACTCTTGCACTTCTTAAAGCCTCTGTGGATGGAGTTAGGAAAAGCAGTTTAAAGAGAGGTCAAGGTTTTTTGATCAATGTCTATTTTATAATTAGCCACTTCCTTGGGTATCATCCCACCTCCAGCAGTTGTTGAAGTAGTATTTAGGATGTGAAGTCCATATACTATAGATCTTCGTACAGTCTTGAAACTTGATAAAGCCTTCTACTCTCATGCACCAAGTGCCAAAATCATAAAGAATGATTAGTGGAGACTTAGTCATTGTGTTGGTTTCCATACCATCTTTAGAAAGAGCTGCCATTTGAGCAAGTAATTGAATGTGAAACTGAAGAGTGATTCAAGATGGTGAGATCTTGCAATCAAGAGCCGAGATGCTCTGATACCTATTGTAGGACCAGTTATGGTTCAAACAACAATTTCACAGTTAGAGATCATCAACTAAACACACTTACTAGATCAAATAGGGAACCAAGCAGTGAAACAATGAACAACAAGTAAGAACACTCAAGAACAGAAAGATTGGTTTTAAAGGATGATGTATATTGTTCTTAAATGTTTACAAGTATTGCTAAGCTTCTTTTTCCTTAGACTGATACATGAGATACTTTATACTACAACCTATAGCCGGCCACACTTTGAAGGCCAGCTGGATACTAATCTAGACAACAAGATCAGTGTAGAGTCAAAAGACAGATTGCCTTTTGACTTGTGACTATGACATACCATAGCTTACATCCTTTTGTAATACAATAAGGATAAAAGTACTAAAGTAGTATATTACAGAAAAGAGACCTTATTGTACAATTGAAAAAAGTAAAAAGGTAATCACCATCTTATATAAGTTGGTGAGTCTTCATAGCTGACAGTGAAAAGGTTTTCTGCTTTTGTCAAAAGTACATCAGAGTGTGTTTCTTTCGAGATTTCAAACTTCGAAAGTAAGAAAAGTCTTCTTAGTATTTAGAATATTTTAGTCTTCAAGCTTCGGAATACTTTGTCTTTAAGCTTCGAAAGACTTCATTTGGCTTCAGAAGATTTCTTTGGCTTCGGAAGATTTGACACTTAGTTATTTTCTTTGTACATAGTCAAATCTTGAACACCCTTTATCAGAGGTACTTGGTCCTCACCTTTCTATTTGTTTATCAAATCTTGGGAAAAGAATAGGAAAGGTGATTTCACTCCCAACAAACTGCCCCTGGAATAGACTTAGTTATTTTCTTTGTACATAGTCAAATCTTCTAAAGTACTTCCTTCCTTGTACTTTATTGCATGCTGAGAGATCTTTGGTTAGCATCAGCCTTTAAGATAATCATCTTGATCTTACAACCTCAACCTTGAATTATTAAAGAGGATGTTCACTTTGATCTCAAAGTATGATGACTTACTAGACAAGTACAAATCCATGGCCTCCATTCTAAAGATAAAGTTTGAAAACAAGGTTGGAGCTGAACAAGGAGGAGACAAAGAAGAAAATGTTCTGCATGTGACTGCTTTGACCATTCAGATCTAATCACACATTGGAGCTACAATTCCTCAACCAACACTTTCTGTCTGACCTATACTGGTACCAGCATAATTAAAGTCAACTAGTTTGACCTCTTTAGACTATCTCGGCACAACATGAAGGACTTGGTTAATCTGACACTTGAAAACCCCTTAAGAGATAGAAAAGGATACACGTATGAACTATTGCTGATCAGGATCTTAGAGGGATGAAGATAGAGTTTTGGTAGTATCATCCTAGGGGGAATTCGCTGATCTATGAATATGATAAAGACATCGAAAAATCAAGAATTTAGCAGTGGCGGTCAACTTCCGATCTCTACCAAGTGTTGAATCAACTGTCGATCAGCATATGCCAAATGACTGCGGATCAACATATGCTGAACCACTGCCGATCAACACCTACCTAATGTGTTGCTGATGACTACTACTGATTATAAAGTCCTTAATCAGCTGATCACCTGATTACACAAGACAAGACTGTCTGTACTAACGACTGCTATTTTTGCCTTTTGGAGACAACTAAGGGCGTGTTTGATACCATCTGACCGGGCTGACCCTGACCCGGCTGACTCGGTCAGCCCGGTCAGGCTGTTTGTTTCCATTGCAATCGGTGTTGACCCGGTCTTCGGTCACTGACCCGGACTTTGATTTGATATTGTCTGACCCGGTCATTGATTGCTTCATCGACTGCTTCATCTTCTTTCATATTCTTCATCGGCCACTCCTCCGCAATCGGCCCTCCTCTCCCTCTCCCCAGCAGGTGCATCGCCTCCACCCCTCCCCTCGGTCCTCTTCATCTTCATTGGGCGGCAGGTGCTCGCGACCCCGCCCTCCCCAATCGGTCCTCTTCCTCCGCCCCTCCCCTCCCGTCTCCCCCTCAGGTGCTCACGACCCCGCCGATCATCGGTTGCGGCTTTTGATTCGAAGGGGTTTGATTTTAAAATTATTATCCCTGTTTCTTGATTTGATTTCAATATTATGCAATTTGTTTGAATTTGGTTTCAGGTTTTGGTTTTTGTGTGTATTATGAGAACCCAGGTTTTGATTTTACCATGTTTAGGTGTATTTTGCTTGGATCTTGATGTTGTTTGGGTGCATTTTGTTGTATTTCTTTAGGTTGTGAGGATTTAGATCTTGACGTTTGTAAATTTTACAAAAAAGAGTAGAATCTTGATAGTTAAGAGTTCGATTCATTTTCTTGTTTTTACCATTCAGTAGAGTCAGTCAGATACTGAATCAAACAACTAAGTTTCAGTCAGATCCAGACTCAGTCAAAACTTCTAACTGGGTCAGCTTCGGACTCAGTCAGATCTTACTGAGTCACAGGTATCAAACAGCCCCTAATACTGAAGTTGTCTAACTCTAATGTGCTGATTGTCTATCTTACTATATACATTCTAAACATAGAATAGTTTATTCTTATTGTTTAGATTTCATAGTATAAAACCCTCATACTTGTATAGTATAGGTAAGCTTGTTAAACCACTTGTGTATCTTCTAATTGTAATTATTTGTACTCAGTTTTGATTAATCAAGTAAATACTTTGAAAAAACAACTTATGCACTTATCTTTAATCAAAGTATTTGTGTTTGTTAATAAGTAGTTAACTTAGATTCCGTATTTATCAACTACTGATCAAATAGAAAAGTCTTGTTAATCCATAACCATGATCCAACACCATCTTTGCATACAAAGCTGTTGCTTTAGGACCCATTGAATTCTATAAATTAGCTGCCCGTTATTTGTCATCCATGTCATAAGATTTGATTGTAGAGATCAAGTCACTTAAGGAAAGAGTAAACAAGTTTTTGGTTCATTTAATGGATGTACAGTTATTGTTCCAACTATAACGAAATGAGTTAAGCAGCTTTTAGTTTACAAAATGTTTTCGAATACAATTCCTGCACTTTTTATCTTTGTCATAAGCTTCATAAACCGAGTAATTTGAGCTTTAAGAGTTTCACTAATAACATGATTGAAAATGATAAATTCTTGATTCAGTATATCCTTCTTGCTAGCTTGCATATCGTTGTTTCCCATAATCTATGCTTACAAAGCATCTTATAGAACTTTTGCCCCTCTGAATTCTTTGTAATTATAAGAAATTTTACTAGATAATGCCATTGTGATTATGGCATATGCTTTGTCATCAAGCTCAAACTTCTTCATATCCTTTGTCAATTTTGTACATGGGCACACAAGGCCCAAACTTAATTGACCTCCATATTCAGGGTTTAGTGTAAATGACAACGATAAGCAAAAACTTTATCAGAGACTTATCATTCCCCTTTGTCAATTTTCATAAAAATTGCAAAATTTTCGCAAATCTTTAAAGTTCTCGATCATGGTATGTGAAAACTTTCTGAACACCCCTTTAACAAGTTTTCGCTGAGACTTATTATGCGAAAACTTTATGATTGTAACCATTTTTAGCAAAAAAGTTACTCCAATAACCATCTTTTGCAAAATCACCTAGTTGTCATGCAAAAGTTTTTGCACATGCTCATCATTTGTCCAGAGTTTTCGCACGA
>BJCO01050055.1:0-11363 GCA_018326465.1 Flaveria floridana
TGCTGATCACGATGAAAGACGTTGATAATAGTAGACTAAAGGGGAATATTGTTGGGTCTGAAGGATAGTCTAATATTATCAACACAGTCAAAGTCAACAAAACTCAACGTCACGGTCAAAGTCAACAAAAGTCAAACGTCACGTTCGGGACGAAGATTAGAGACAAGACGTTGTAGATATATTCGTTTAGGATGTTTATTGTTAATAAATATATTTTGTGTTGACAAAATATATTTAATCTTGTTTTTAGACATTTTGGGTTTTAATTGTAATTTCTAATTGTCATAGTTTAGGGTCCTAAGTGTCATTAGTAAATTGTCATTTACTATAAATAGTAAAGTATGGCAATTAGGGTTTCAAGCTTGCAAGAGCTAGATTTGAGGGTTTCCATGTAACTAAAATCTTATGCAGATCAATATGGATCAAATAGGGGTTTTTTTCATTGAAGTTCTTGTGTGTTCATCCAAGTTCTTGATATTTTATCATTTTGATCCAAATCTTCATGTTATTTGATTGATCCAAGTGCTCCTGGACTAACAAGTACACCTGTCTACTCAACTCAACCACAACCATAGTGTCCTCCAAAAACTCAAATGCCTAAAACTCAAAATGAGACTCCATCTTCTAGCTCTGCTAATGCTAGCAAAGTTAAAGATGTTATAAACATCTTTTTATAGGATGAAGAGTCCAAATCTGCCTTTACAGCATTTATGACAAGTTTTCAAGCATACCAAGGCAGTCATTTAACTTAAGTTGATTTAATTTTGCAGGATTTGTTTGAGATGGATCCTGACAATGTAGAAGAGATGGATCTTAACTGGCATATGGTGATGATAGCTTATAGGACTCAAAAACACTCTTATGCCAATAGAAATTACAAACCAAGTGCAAACAAAACTGTTGGATTTGATAAATCAAAGTCAAGGTGTTTTAACTGTAACAGCTATGGCCACTTTTCTAGAGAGTGTAAAGCTCCAAGAACACAAGGAGGAAATGGCCAAAGTAGTTCTAACAGTTAGAAATATCATCAACAGGCTCATAAGACATTTCAAAAGCCATATCAAAGCCTGCCAATACAAGAACTAAAAGAAGAAAAGACCATTGAAGAACCAAAGAAAGCATTAGTTGTAAGCATCAAGGATGGTTATGATTGGAGTGGTTATGCAGACTGATCTTACTTCTAATCTAGCACTGATTGCTGAGATGAATGATAAAGACTGGTCGGAAGACAAAGATCCAAAGACAGAAGGTGAATCAGACACTGAGGTAGACTATGACTGGAGTGACAAAGCTGACCCAAATGAAAATTCTGAAGAAATTGCTCTTATGGCACAGTCTAAACAACCAAAGGTTGTGAACTCATCATCTAACACTGTGTCTTCAAATTCTTACCCAAAAATCCCAGTGGAAGTAATGGAGAAAATGTGCACCAAAGCATGTTTTGAACAAGTAGAACACTACAGAACATACTCGTTTAAAATATGTGATAAACTTAAACAAGAAGAGTTAATGCACAATAAGCTGAGAACTGATCATAAAATTTCTGATGATAAAATCATATCTCTTCAAGCTTCTTGGAACAAAACTTTAAAAGAACTTGGACTTTTAAAGAAACAACTTGAAGAGATGACAAAAACTCTTGAACAATAGAAATTGGCACATGTAGCAACTCAAATTGACTTAGCCAAAGTGAAAAGCTCAAAGACAATTGTTGAGCAACTGGTGAATGGAAGGAAAGATAAAGATAAAACAGGATTAGGATTCACACATGAACCTATGCCTGAATCTATTACAAATACCTTACCTGAAAATTTTAACGCCCATGATCATTCACCAAAGAATAAAGCTAAGCTTAAAGAATTTCAAGAAAAGAAAAAGCATAGTCAATCAAATATCAAGAATGAAATCAAATGTTGGATTCTTTATGCCCAAGACACATAGAACATTGATGTGGTTAGTACGTCATGATCCAAGTCGGGTCATACCCAATAACAAATTTAGCAAACACCAATAAATATTTAATTGATGATATGATCATGCAATTGAATAGTTACACCAATTTAGAAAATGGGTTTTCTAAATAAGTTCCATATGAGATAGAACAACTTATAGGGATATTTTGTTCAAGGGTATTATTTGTAATGTTATTTAAATTAGTTAAGTAACATCAAGTAATAAAGTGTGTATAAGTTATAAAATTAAAAGGTTAATTTTATAACTTAACAAGAGACTAGTTAAATAAATTGTTTGATAAAATTGGGGGGGAAACAATTTTAAAAGGGCCATTCGACCGCCCCTTTCATTGGGATGATTCATTTTTCATTTCTTTGAAAACACACACCCTTAACTAGTTACACACTCTACTATCTTCTCTCTCTTACATGCAAGAACCAAAAGTGAAAACTCTCTCTTTTCTTGAAGAAATCTCGACTGGAAGGGTCTTCTAGCAGCATTCTTCTTGGTTTTTTGGTGTTAAAATCCTAGCAACACAAGTGTTTGCCTAAGGCTTATGGGTATGGAAGCTTGAGGGCACCTCTCCTTGGTGTTTTGGTCAAGTAAGAACATCATTCTCTTCATCATATCTCACGTTTTTGACAGCTCTACAAAGGTTGTATCTTTTATGTGTTTTGGTTGTTTTATTCTTCTTGATAGCTAGTTCATACACATATAAATGATCCTATGTTCTTGGGTTTGTTGAAATTAAGTTATGTGCCTTAATTTTCAGGTTATATAACATGATATTAAGGTCTAATTCCGCTGCGTTTTCAAGTTTAAATGGTTAAACTTCTTTGATAATATGTCCAACAAACCCATGATCAAAAAGATAAACACTGAAATATTCAAGGAGAAAGATTCAGAAAAGATAAAGAATGGTCATCCCATTAAAGTAAAATCTTATGAACCGCGACAAACGAACAAAAAGATCTTTGTACCAAAAAGTAAGAGTGTTATTAAACAAAATGAACCTATCAATAACAAAATGAAAGGAAAATGTGAAGAAGATAAATCAGACACTTCATGTTCTGATGATTCAAGCTCAAATGAATTAAATCAAAACAAAGAATGTGAAAAAGAATCTTCTCAAGATTCAATCAAAATCCAAAGCACTAAAACTACATCAAGAACTGAAATCAAAGAAGAAGAAAAGCTGATAAAGCTAAAAAGTCTGAACATTCAATCAATCAATTCAACTTAAACCAGTGAAGTTTGTGTCAGCAGGAACTTTTGACATGAACACAATCTCTGAAACAACATCTAAACCTAAGATCAAATCCAACTATGATCTGAAAACAGGTTCAGGTCCTAAGTCTTCCGTTGTTCATAAAAGATTTGTATCTAAAGAGTTAAAGAGTTGTGATCAAGTTCAAAAGCAAAATCCTAAGAATCAAAAGACCAAATTCACACAAAAGAAACAACATATTAACCTAATTACCCCTAAATCTAAACAAGAATCAAATACGGCTTCCACATCAAGGGTTAATAAAGTGTTGTTTAATAATTCTCAAAAGTATTATAATATATGTGATATGTACAATCATAGCATATCTGAGTGTTATTTTAACAAGTACTGTCACATCTATGATATGGCAAATCACACAACAGCTTATTGCTACTTTAACAAATACTGTGCATTGTGTGATGAGCGAAATCATAATACAAAGGATTGCTTTTTCAGAAAGAACTCACCTAGGAAGTATTTTGGTAATCAAGGATATGTTAATCCAAAGTTTCAAAGAAATCATAATCATGGTTTTCAAAATCTACCAAAACAACCTTGTCTGGGTTTGAGATCCTTCAGAAGAATCAATTCTGATTATGATAATCAGTATACTGTTAGATCACAACAGTACAATCAAGGAAATTTTATTCCACATTTAGTGAGAATGAAAAACGAAACATTTGACAAGAAAAACTTTTCTAATGTTTCAAATGATGGTTCAAAATTTCTTGATGATGATCTTGAAAACAGATCTAATGCTTTGAGGTTAAAACAAAGATAAGATAATCAGACAGTTTTTCATAGAGGATTTGAAAATCCAAAATTGCAAAAGAAACCTGATGTAAACAAACTCCATTTCAAGCAGTTTACCATTGTGGATAAATATGGAAAGCCCAAGACCATCTCGGCTTGGGTTACTAACTCAACTTAAATGTCTTGGAATTTACGGTATGCTCGCGAAGACCAGTAAACACATGGTATGTTGACAGTGGGTGTAGCCGGCATATGATAGGCAATCAAGCCTTACTTTAAGACTTTAAGACAAAAGATGGTACTCACGAGCTTTTGGTGGAGATGCAGGTGGAAAGATAACCAGTGAAGGAACGGTATCTAATTGAAGTATAAGCTTTGATAAAGTCAACTTCTACGAACAGTTGAACTTTAATCTTTTAAGTGTTTCACAAACATGAGATAAATCATATTCTGCTTTATTTAATGACTCTTATTGTTCCAGGATTTCAGATTAGCAAGGAGTGGGTGGTTGTTAAAGCTGTTTGAGATAGAGATTTCTACAAGTTAGATATGTCTCACGTTGATCCTTCAACAAAAACAACTTGCCTCATTGCTCACGCATCAAATGATGAAAGCCAGCTTTGGCATAGATGTCTCATGTAGTAGGAATTCCATCAAAGAAGTTTGCTACATCAGATCTCTGTAAAGCATGTTTGAAAGGAAAACAACACAGAGCGTCTTATAAGTCCAAGCAGATAAACTCTAATTCAAAGCCTCTACAGATGTTACACATGGATTTATTTGGTCCTGTAAACGTGCAGAGCATTGGAAAGAAATTGTATTGTTTAGTTATCATTGATGGCTATAAAAGATTTTCTTGGGTTTTATTTTTACGTGTAAAATCTGAAACGGCTGAATTATTAAAAGAGTTTATTACTAAAGTAGAAAATCAACTTGATCTAAAAGTAAAAATAATTAGAAGTGATAATGGAACAGAATTTAAAAATGCTAATGTTGACTTGTTCTGTGTAGGAAAAGGGATAGCTCATCAGTTCAGTGCTCCTAGAACTCCACAACAAAACGGAGTTGCAGAAAGGAAAAACCGAACATTGATTGAAGCAGCCCGTGCAATGTTAGCAGATGCTATGATTCAAATCACTTTCTGGGATGAAGCCATATCAACTGCGTGTTTCATTCAGAATCGTACTCTATTGGTGAAAGACAAACAGAAAACTCCTTATGAGTTGATGTTTGGCAGGAAACCAAACATAGATTTTCTTAAATCTTTTGGTTGTCTGGTTTTGATTTTAAATTCAAATGATCAGCTAGGCAAATTTGATGCAAAATCTGATGATGGATTTTTTCTTGGATATTCGTCAGCTTCTAAAGCGTATAGAGTTTAAAACTCTAAGACGAATGTTATCATTGAAACGTTCAATGTTAAATTCCTTAAAAATTCTTTTCCATCAGTTGCCAATGGTCCAGCATGGTTATTTGATTTAGACTCATTATCAAACTCATTCAATTCTAATCTGTTTGAATCTTCTTGTGTCAACAGGGAACATATAGGAGATCTTGGATCCTTTAGTGACAATTCAGACTTTGATGATATGGATGATTCAAACCCGAACTATCCGTTTTTCTCATTTGTGTGAGATCCCATATTCAATTCAGAGAATCATGATCAACAATTTCCTGATTAACAATAAGTTTCTGAAAATTCTATTGATTCTCAACCAATTCCTAATGATGGTACTGAATTTGTGCAACCGAAGTCCGGAACATCATCCATCTCTGGTGATGAAGTTGTTACTGGTAACCTTGATTACTTTATCAACTCACCGACTCAGGTTTGAAATTTCGATCCACATTCTTCTAGCCTACTGCATCACCTCTCCAACTTGAATCAAACAAATCTAGATGTTAACGTTCAAGGTGATGAGATTCTGATATCTCGTATTCACAAGAACCATCCAACATCTCAGATTATTGGTCCACTGAATGAGAGAACAACAAGAAGTAAATCAGAACAAGCAAACCTGTGCTTATACTCTTGTTTTCTTACTCAAGTTGTTCCTAAAAACATTACCGAAGCATTAAAGGACAATGGGCGGATTGAGGCTATGCAAGAAGAATTACTGCAATTCCGCAAACAAGAAGTGTGGAATCTGGTGGATTTACCTGAAGGTGAAAATGCTTTAGGCACAAAATGGTTGTTTAGAAACAAAGCCGATGATCGAGGAATTGTTATTTGAAATAAAGCAAGAATTGTTGCACAATGATACACACAAGAAGAAGGAATTGATTATGATGAAGTATTTGCTCAGTTGCAAGACTTGAATCCATTCGTGTCTTCCAGGCTTATGCATCATTCATGAAATTCAAAGTGTATCAAACGGATGTAAAGGGTGCATTCTTGTACGGTCTAATCACTGATGATGTGTATATGAAGCAACCTCCGGGTTTTGAGGATGCAGAATTTACACATCGTGTGTACAAGCTTAGCAAAGCTCTATATGGACTCCATCAAGCACCTAGAATCTGGTATGAGACATTGTCACAACACTTAATCCAACATGGATACACATGAGGGAAAATTGATCCAATTTTATTTATAAAGAAGGATGCTAATGATATCTTATGTGTGGAAGTGTACGTTGATGATATATATTTGGTTCTACAAGTTCAAAGCTGTGCAATGAATTCGAAGAAATCATGAAGTCTTGATTTCAAATGAGTTCTATGGGAGAAATCAATTTCTTCCTTGGACTACAAGTTCAACAATCTTCAGATGGTATATTTATCAATCAAGAGAAGTTTATTGACAAACTCTTGAATAAATTCAAACTGCAAGATTTTCAGTCCATAAGAACTCCAGTTGATGTAAACTCCAAGATTGAGCCTGATCCAAAAGGAAAATCAGTTGACCTAACTTTATACATACCTATGATTGGTTCTTTGATGTATCTTACTGCATCTAGACCAGACATAATATATGTTGTTTGTGTGTGTGCCAGGTATCAATCAGATCCAAAAGAATCCCACTTAATTGCTGTCAAAAGGATATTCAGGTATCTCAAAGGTAAACTGGCTTTAGGGCTATGGTATCCTTACGAGGGAATCTTTGAGCTACATGGATATACTGATAGTGATTATGAAGGATGTTATCAAGATAGAAAATCTACAACGGGTGGTTGTCAGTTTTTAAGGTCCCCGATCAGTCTCGTGGCAATGCAAGAAACAAACAAATGTCTTTGTTTTAACCGCAGAAGCTGAGTACATAGCTGCTTTAGCAGGATGTTCTCAAATCCTTTGGTTACAAAACCAACTGCTGGATTATGGGTTCAATTTTTTAATACACCAATTTACATTGATAACACTACTGCTATGTTCATTACAGCTAATCCGGTTCAACATTCAAAAACAAAAGATATCAAGATTCGATATCATTTTCTCAGAGATAACTCTGAAAAATATTTAATCATTTTGATTCAAATTGCAACTGAAAAACAGTTGGCAGACCTATTTACTAAAGCCTTCTTACTAGGACGATTTAAGTACTTAGTGGAGTCAATTGGTCTTATTAACCATGTGTAAATCTGGTTTTTTAGTTTTCTTTTTAGTTCTTTAAATCTTAACATGATCAGAACCCTTCCTTATTCAAAAGGTCATAGTAAGAGAACCTGTCAAAGTTATTTGCCTGATTGTAGTTTGTGTGTGTTTTTTTCTTTTTTAAAGAAAAACCAAATACAAAATTATAAAATTCAAAATCAAAGATAAAAATATAAAACAAAAACTACAAAAATAGAGTCTTTCTTTGTTAATTATTTTTTAGGAATGAATCTATTTTTGCAACATGTGAGAAATGATAGTACATTAGTGAGATCAGTTGCATACTTCACTCGATAATAAAGTCTGACACGATCAGATATGATATGTAGACAATCTCATGCTATTCTACTAAAAAAGTAAATTTTTGTGATTAAACTAAATCATCTATGCATGTATGTGTGTTCATCGGAGTACTTTTGAGTTGTATTAGCTTATCAGATTGATTGCATGTAAAGTTACAACACTCACACCTGGGGTGATATGACTAACCATGAGATCTATTACAAGAACCATCTCACTTCTTTGTTATGAGTCATCATAGACCTGAAGTGATGAGATATCATCTGTTGTAAGTCATTACAGACCTGGATATTCTCCTTTGATGCAAAAGATGCCAATGTGCACAACCTATTCAATTGGATGGTTAGAGTTGATCAAATGGTTTATCCATGATCATTCTCTGCTAAATTATCAACATAAACTCTGGTTATGCATATATGTCAGGTAATAAGTTGAGAATTTATGCTTTCTTGCATGTCTTGATAATAGTTGATCTCTCTAAGTCTTTATATGAGTCACATCATGTCATATCTAATTTTACTCTAGTCAATCCAAGAACTGAAACAGTAAGTGAGCTGTTTCATTTGTCAAAAACACTCATTGTTTGTCCTTGGATCTTGTGTCTCCTTTGCTGTGAAATCATTGACCTGGAACACACTTGATTAGAATTTATTCATTGTCTATGACTATTCACACTATATTTTATTTTAATGTGCTTATCTTCACTGATATGATCTCACTGTAGATATTGATTCTATCATAAATATTAGATTTTTATTCTGCTTTAATTTTGATTTTATGCATGTTTTATGTGTGCAGGCAATTTAACAATGATCACAACTTGGAAAACTTCTAAGTTTGTAAAACTTAAAAATTTAAGGGGAGTAATAAAAGTAAGAGTTTCTAAGAAAATCAAAATTAAAATGTTTGAATGGAATGGATGAAGCTAAATGTTCAAAGCATGTGTGTGTTTGATAATTTAAATTTTGATAATGACAAAATGAGCCTATAAAATTTTCAAGTGGAAAAGCTTCTTGGAAATTTTGTAAATGAAACCATTTTGTTTAAATTTGAGACTAAAATGAAGGGAAATTGTATTTTGAAAAATTAAGTAAAAATAAAAGGGTTTAAAATGTTAAAAGTGAAAATTGATGGTCAAAAATATAAATTTTGGGAAAAAGTCAAAATTATGAAAATTGTTTGAATATTAGTATGTGAACAGTGCTAATATGTCTAAACAGTGTTCAGGTGAAAGATGTGAAAAATATACAAGTGTATGGCAACTCATGCGCCTAAACAGTGGCCATAAGTCGAAGTAGGAGCATGATGAGTTTTCAGAGACTTTACAAGTGTTTGGGCGTTTTTCATATCCTCATGCGCCTGAACAGTTGTCATACGTCTGAAAAATTGATTAAGTGTTGGGCGTTTCAGCATGCTCATGCGGCCACACAGTACCAGACGTTTCAAGTGAAAATATTCACCAAGTGTTGGGCATTGCATATAATCTCATGCGCCTGAATAATGCAAAAGCGCCTAAACAGTACTTATGCGACTGAACAGTGTGCATGCGCCTAATCTCATGCGCCCATACAATGCTCATGCGCCTAAAATTTCACTTAATATACAAACAACACTTCTCATTTTTCACTCATTCACACTTCCAAAAACCCGTGAACACAGTCGATACCCAATTCACCTCATTACACTTAATCTGTTCATCTGTTTCTAAAATATTGTGATGGATAGTGTGTATATTTGATTGAACAACGTAAGTTCATAGTCAAAATCATTATTTCAAGTCACTGATTCATAATCAGTCGGACGTTTCAAATCTGTTTAGGTGTTTCTAACCCTAAAAATTTGAAAACTTTGAAATAGGTGCATTAAAACGAAACTAAGAACTTAAATTGATAATAGATTGTTAATATACACTGAAAAGCAGCTTGATATATGGGATAGTCAATTTTATGAACATTGATCGAAGGGTGTTCTTTATCAGTTCGATGGATGAAGATGAACAGTTTCAAAATTTGAATTTTTTAAATAAAAATTAAAAATTCATAAAAACTTAATTGTTAAATAACTTTGATAAAATGTTATATGAATTAGTGTGTTTTAAAACAAACATACAACAACTTGTAGGTAATATGATTTGGACAGAAATTTTAAAATTCTAGAAAAGGATAAGTACAAGTTGATGTAAAACAAAACTAAGTGTTTAAAAACATAATAATTCATTATAATTTAAATCAAAGTTTGTTAAAATCAAATTGTTTAAAAAGAAAATCAAAGTGTCTAAAGTTTGTGTTTTCATTTATGCAGATGGCTGATCTAAATTTGAGCCAAAGCATAATGTTGCTGCTTTGCTTAACGAGGATGTTCAAGATGTTGTATCCTATGAGGAGATGATCAGATTCCTACTGAGGACAAAGTACGTCTATGCTATGTGTTATAAGCCAATGATCTACTCAAGATTGATCAACAAATTCTGGAACACAGCCTTAGTAGAAATTGATGATAATGGAAGAAAGGTGGTGAGAGGTTTTATCACCAATGAAAGGATGATTGAAGTATCTGAAGAGTCTGTAAGATTTGCTCTTAGATTGGGACAAAATGATCCAACTGATTTGTCTGAGCTATCATTTAATGAATGTAGACAAACATTCATGGAAATGGGTCATCCTGTCTGAGCTATCATTTAATGAATATAGACAAACATTCATGGAAATGGGTCATCCTGATCATTTTCTAAAGAAACAGTTTTTCGGAGCAAGAGTTGTGAATCCAAGGATCTCAATTCAGGAATTATCAGTATTAAAATAAATCAATTCAATGATCGCGGAATTATCACTAATTGATGTTTAATTGTATTAATGATTATCGATGAACACAACCACAGAAACACAGTAAATGCAAACTCAATAATTATTCAAAAGTATTTCATTAATTATCAAGTAATGATTACAAAAGAATAATTAAGAATGACTATGAACAATGATTTCTGTGAATCAAATAATGTTGATGTTGATGTGACGACGATTAGGGTTGCACGATGATGTAACTCTTGACAGTCATAATATTGCTTGATTGTGTCCTCCGAGATGTGAAACCTAGGACTCGTATTTATAGACGGTTTGAGTCGGCTAAGGAAACACCGGATCTCTTGGGATTTGTTATTGATTGTGTTGACTTGTTTGACTTCTTGGTATTTGAAATCACACAAGTATTCTGTTCTTCCGCAGGAGTCTTGTCGTCCGCAGGAGTTTTGTTCTTCCGTAGATGACTTGGTCTTCCGTAGAAGTGTTGTTCTTCAGTGGAACTCTGTCTTCGGTAGGAGTCTTCACTTCATGCAGTCCTTCATCATCCGCAGGAATATTCACTTGGTGATTTGTTCTTGTAAGAAACATATCTACGGATTAAGGATTAACAATAATGTTCATCCGTAGATGTTTCTTACACTTGGTCAATATCAGGAATTCTACCAAGTATATTGTTTCTCCCTGTCAAGTCACAAATCAAC
>BJCO01050308.1:0-13787 GCA_018326465.1 Flaveria floridana
GTATGATGTGTGATAGCATAAAAGTAAAGAAACGGTTTTAATGAAAGTAAAGTATGTTTTATTATAAAACTAGAACTCGCTCAGCAACGCTGACTTTTTATGTGTTTCAAGTTGGCAGGTAGGGTTGCTGAGGATGGCACGAGGCGGCTACTCAGCTTTTTTGGATGGCATTATTTTGTTTAACGCTTTTGCATTGTAATGCGAACAAACGATGTTTTGTAACGAATGTTGTATTATTATGCAAAAGTGTTTATTAAAGTAAATGAAATGTTTATTTTAAAAGTTTCCGCTGCATGTTTTATTTAAGTTAATGAAATTGTACGTTTTATGTGCGATGAATGACCAGCTGTAAGCGTCCCGGGTACGGGGCCTTACAATTTAAAAATGGTCTTCCTAACAAGATATAACTTGAATTTGGAGAGTTATCATCCTTCATATCGAACACATAAAAATCAGCTAGGAACACTAGTTCATTCACTTGAACCAACAAATCCTCTAATACACCTTCTGGGTGTTCGATAGACTTATCGGCCAATTGAATAACTACCCCTATCCTCTTTAACGGTCATACATTAAGTGTTTTAAAAATTGAGTATGGTAGAATGTTAATAGAGGCTCCAGGGTCAAGCATTGCTCGAGGATCACTAACATTCCCTAATTTACAAGGAACGGTGAAGATACCTGGATCCTTGCACTTTGGGGGTAATCTCTTTTGCAAAACAACAAAAACATTTTCACTTACATTTACTGTTTCACTACCTTTTAACTTCTTCTTTGACGTGCAAAGTTCCTTTAAAAATTTAGCATAGTGTGGAACTTGTTTAATAGCATCAGAAAGTGGAATGTTTACCTCTATCAAAGTCTCCATGATTTTTTTTTCTTCCCTTTCTTTTTATGCACCTCTTAGTCTTGAAGGGAATGGAGGCGGATGAGTAAATTGATCATTTTTATTGGGCTTTGGTGTTTTATTCTTTTTATCCTCCTTATTTGCATCAACGGTCTCTTCCTTCTTGACTACTTCATGTATTCCCCTGCCTTTACAACTCTCCTCACTTCTCAAGTTAATAGCACAAACATTATGCTCAAGATTTGTCTCGGTTTGAACGGGTAGTTTACCTTAAGACTCAATCTTACTTACGGAATTAGCAAGTTGAGCCATTTGTTGTTCTAAGTTCTTAATACTAGCTTTTCTTTCTTGTTGGAATGATTTCTTCTCTTGTTGGAATGTGTGCGTGCTAGTTGCTAAATTCATGACAATATCTTCTAAAGACAGCCTCGAGCTCCTTGCTTGTTATTGTTGTCAAGACTGAAAGTTTTGTTGATTGCTTTGCATCTGAAATGAAGGTCATTGATGGAATTGTAGGGTCTTTGTGGATAAAGAACATTGGGTGCTTGTCCCTAATTTTGATTATTTTTGGTTTGTTCATAAAGCATTGAATTTTGTCCCAGATAACCTCCTATTACTTGTTCCTCTTGATCGGGTGGTGAAAGTTAAACGTTTAACGGCTTTATGTCCGGGTTTTACGTGTAAAGGTATGAGAAATAGAGTTACTTTTGGATTTATCTTGTGTTTGTAGGTCAAAGTTGAAGAATATGAAGAAATGGGAAGAAACGAGGTGATAATTGCAGCTAGAGGAGTCAAGATATGATAAACCAAAGTTGTACGGCAACGGTATCTTAAAACGGGCATAACTTGAGCTAGGAAAGGAGTTACGGGACCCACGACCTGTCCATGGAAAGGTCTCGAAAAGTTATAAATGAAAATCAAGTTTGTGCAGGGGGTGGCACCACCGATGCTGATACCGTCAGAAACACAGTCAAAGCCACCGTTGGTCAGTAACTTTCAGCCCAGATGGCGCTGGGGGCGCCACCGACGCCGAGCGCCGCGTTTTTGTGGATTTTAACCTAATTTAAAGGGTTTTAAAGGGGGATTAACCCTAGGATGAAAAAATAACTTTCACACAACAATCTTGGACAAAAATCAACCATCTTGGATCATTCTCAAGCTCTTCCAACATCAAGAACATCAAATTCATCTGGATTTAATGATTAATTACAATTTTGTTAAAGAATCGATGATGATGCAAGGCTAAATCCATTGTGATTCACTTCAGGGGAAGGGTTTGTACAAATTCTTATTTTTCTTAGTTTGTAACTTAGATTTTGGATTGAATCTTGAACCTTTTAAGTTCTTTTGGATTCAAGTTATGATTTGATTATTTAAATGGTTTGATTATGCTATAACCTAATTTTATTATTCTTTAACTTTAGTTGTCTTTAATTATTATGTGATTGATTGTTAGAATTAGGGTTTCATGATTCAAATTGGTAATTGTGTGAATAGGGTCCTTTAAGCTTGAATTCATAATTATCACTTAAATCATATCATGTGTAAGTCACCATTAATGACTTCTCACTAGGTTTCATTCAAGAAATATTGTAACTTTACCAAACCTGAATCCAGAAGTGGGTTGCTTTTTAATCAAGATTGTTAAAAACTTAAACTTTATTTTGTTAATTTAATTATTACTTAACCAAGTCCATAAATCAATTTACTTTTCAATGTTTAGTAGTTTTAAATTAATTGTTGCTAGCACTTTCCTATGATTCCCTATGGATTCGACACCCTACTTACCGTTTACTGTTAAGGGTGATTAGGTGCTCTTTAAAATATATTTTTGACCGACCACACGACATCGATCAAAATGGCGCCGTTATCGGGGAATTGTTGCGCTTAGTGTTAGTAATAGTTGTATCTTTTCTTAAAAGATCCATAAAAAATCAAAAAGATTTTCTTTTTCTTGGTTTTAGTTTAATTGTTCATTTTGTCGTTCGGAGTTACGCGTGGTATTTGCTTCCTTTTTGTAGGTAGTTTCTTTGCAGGCTTAGTAGAATCTCAAAATTTTGGATATTATCATGGATTGGGAATTCTTAGAGATGGCGGTGAACTCAAAAAGGCAAGCTCAATCTAATAGGAAGAAGAGACATGCCATTGTCTGATCTGCAGGTACTACTAATACCAATGAAAGATTAGAACAATTGGAGAGAGCAAATCAAATGTTGGAATGTCAGTTGGCGAGTTTGAATCTTAATGGGGGAAATATGACACCTCAAGGTGGACCAATCTTTCCCGTTTGTGAAGGATGTGGTGATTTGGGACATGCTATTATGGATTGTCCGATGAAAGTAGGTAGACATGAGGAAGAGGTTAATCAAGTATATGGTGATCGAAAACAATATGATATGAACTCTTACATATCATCCAGGTTTGCGTAATCATCATAATTTTAAGTATGGTAACACATCTAATCAATCTAATCCTCATTTCCAGGTACCAAATTAGGGAGGTCAACCGTACCAGAATCGACAACCGATGTATAATAACCAAAATTACAACCAAGGGGGATACAATAAGGGTTACCAACGGAATTATCAACCTAATTTCAATCAAGGAGGTTCAAACAACTCATCCGAAGTGATGGAATTTCTCAGAGAAATTAAGAAAAATAATGAGGTACGAGATAAAACCGTGGAGGCACTAGCTAAGCAAGTTGGACAACTAGCAGAAGAGATGGCACAACTGAGAAGAAATCCAGGAACGTTGCCTAGTGACATTGTCAATCCTCAACATCAAAAGTCTGGTATAAGGAACACAAAGAGTGTGCAGATCAATGCAGTAAGTACCATCTCAAGTTGTAATATTTATGATTATGAAGTTACACCACAATCACAGGTTATTGAAAGTAAAGAAAAGGAAGCTGTTGAAGTTGAAAAAGATAATAAAGTCAAGAAGAGTGACCTAGGAGCACCCGTTATTCCAATCAAAGTTGGGAAATTTAAAATCAGTAGGGCTCTTTTGGACTATGGAGCTGGTGTTAGCATCTTGCCAGGTAGGTTGTATGATCAATATGAGTTTGGTCCTCTCAAAGAAGTTGACACCAACGTGGTGTTAGTTGACTCAACTCATAAATGTCCTCGGGGGATAGTGAAAGATGTAGTAATCAAAGTGGGAGAATTTTACTACCCTGTGGATTTTATGGTACTTGAGTATGCATACCAGAGGATGTGGGAGCAACCTCAAGTCATATTGGAAACACCATTTTTAGCAACTGCAAATGCTCAAATTAATTGCCAAGATGGAACAATTGACATGACTTTGGAAACCCGTAAATTGCGTTTTGATGTATTTTTCAAGTCTATCAATTATTTTGTTAATGATGAGCCTAGTGAGGCGGGTATTGCTAACGAGTGTGTTCCTCCTTATATTCCACATATAAGTAAGGACACCACTTTCAAGATTGGTGTTAAACATGACAGGGTTAAGCTTGTAGATATAATGAAAAATAAAGGGTTTGTAAAGAAGGTGGACACAATTAAGGATAAACCAAAAAAGAAGAAAAAAGAGGGTGATCCACCTGATCATGTGAATGTCCGGGCTATGGAGATGGTGTTTGAAAGAAAATGGAATGACTTAGAAAATCTACTGGATCATTTAAAGAAAATTTACTTAAGAAATTATAGAGGAAAGCACCTCATTCGACCACCATTAGTGCCGACAGGTACGGTCTGACTGAAGACTTAAAACTTAGCGCTACTTGGGAGGCAGCCCAATGTATTTTGTGTTTTTTAGTTTTTTTGTTTATTTATGATTTTATTTTGTTTTATTTTAAGAACTTTGTGGGTGTGTTCACTAGAAACCCTCACGAGACTACACTCCTCCACCCGGCTCTACCAAATGATTTAAAAGGCTTGTTACATATGCTAAATGTAACCATGATTCCTATGAAAGTGAGTTTAGGACTTTTATGTTTAAAGTGATATTTTTTTTCTAATTTCTGTCAAACAAGTTAACTAGTTTAATCAATTTTTTTTCACTTAAAGGTTACATTGAGGACAATGCAATGCTTTAAGTGTGGGGAAGGGGATTCATCATTGATTTAAAAGGAGGTGTTAGTCATGAAGTGAGAAGTTCGCTTCTACACAAGTTTTAGTATGTCTTGTAGATTAGTGGACGAGATGTTGAAGATCACTAGTACAATTGAAGATCTTGCCACAAACATGTAATCAGGTGCATTTGTTTCCCTTCTGAATCGTTAGAAATAGTTAATTTATAGTTAGTTTTAATTTCGATTATTGATGGTGGGTCCTCGACTGATTGTAAATGGTTTGTGAAAATGCTAAGATTGGGTATGATCTTAAAATTATCTTGTTTTCACACCAATAGTAATATTTAGTTAGTACATTGGGGCAATGTACATCTCAAGTGTGAGGATGAGGGGAGTTATGCAGAATTAAGGTAAAAATTTTAAAAAAATTTTAAAACCATTCTGTCAAATGTTAATTTTTGCAAAAAGTTTTCAAGTAAAGTTTAGTGTATTTATGAAACTAGAAGTTTCAATATAAGTCACTTGTTTTTTATTAGAAAATTGATATAGATCTTAGGTCATGGCCATATTCCTTAAGTTCGAGAGAGAGTGTTTCTAGCAGGTTATTTTTGGAAATGTGGTGGATACCTAGTTAGTGTTAACATGTTTTTGATATAATAAACTCATGTGCACATCGGTAGCCTAAATTACTACTTAGTGAGATTTTGAGCCTATTACTTAAAATACATCATATATATATTCATTTGTTGAGGGTAGGCCATATACTACTTTTGTTGCAGAACTTGTATTGTTTGATACGTATCAAGACTATAAACAAGATGTTGCACATAAATGACAAAGGCAATTTAGGAACCATTTACTTGTTAATCACTTGTTAGTGTTATCCATCCTAACCGTTAGTAGCCATGTTGAGCCTTAAGCCATTCGTTTGTTAAAACCGATATATAAAGTCCAAGTTGTTAGTCGATAACTGGCCATGAAACCATTTAAAGTAAAAGAGCACCCGAAGTCAAGCTTATATTATGAAAAAGAAATTAAAAAATAATGAAAAAAAGAAGATACAAAAGGAGAAAAAGTAGTGGTTCAAAAATGATCAAAGTGATTTAGCTCTATGAGTCACGTTGATAAGGATGGTTTAATGGTTTAGGTTATAATTCTATGTGTGTTAGCCATTTTTAAAAGTAAAAAATCTCGTACCTTTAACTCAGCCCAAAAACCCATAAGTCCTTTAGACGTGTGCAAGATCTATGCAAACGATGGTGGTGTGATTGCTATACAAGCTTATGTGGACAAGGTGGTATATTGGGTTAATGAGTGATTACACTAATACATCTTTTACTAGTTCAGATATAAACCGAGAAGAGTGAATTATTATGAGGAGTGTGTACATGAGAGTAAAAATCAAAATCATGTTAAGATTAGTTGGGTGATGTCTTATTTTGCTTATAATTGACTTGGTAGAATGTAAATCTACTAAACGATATAAGTTATGTGAATAAGGGCATGACCTTGGACCTTAATTAATCTTTAATAGGTGACTATTGAAATATATTTGTAATGATGGTTTTATAAATTGCAACTGAGCTTTGCTTGAGGACAAGCAAAAGGTAAGTGTAGGGATTGTGATTGGGTGGTGAAAGTTTAACGTTTAACGGCTTTATGTCCGGGTTTTACGTGTAAATGTATGAGAAATAGAGTTACTTTGGGATTTATCTTGTGTTTGTAGGTAAAATGTGAAGAATATGAAGAAATTGGAAGAAACGGGATGATAATCGGAGCTAGAGGAGTCAAGATATGATAAACCGAAGTTGTACGGTAACGGTATCTTAAAACGGGCATAACTTGAGCTAGGAAAGGAGTTACAGGACCCACGACCTGTCCACGGAAAGGTCTCGGAAAGTTACACATGAAAATCAAGTTTGTGTAGGGGGTGGCGCCACCGACGCCATCATAGGCGCCACCGACACCGATACCGTCAGAAACACCGTCAGAGCAACCGTTGATGATTAACTTTCAGCCCAGATGGAGCTGGGGGCGTCACCGACGCTACTGGTGGCGCCACTGATGCCGATAGCCGCATTTTGTGGTTTTTAACCTAATTTGATGGGTTTTAAAGGGGGATTAACCCTAGGACAAAAAAATAACTTTCACACAACAATCTTGGACAAAAATCAACCATCTTGGATCATTCTCAAGCTCTTCCAATATCAAGAACATCAAATTCATCTGGATTTAATGATCAATTACAATTTTGTTGAAAAATTCATGATGATGCAAGGCTAAATCCATTATGATTCACTTTGGGGGAAGGGTTTGTACAAGTTCTTATTTTTCTTAGTTTGTAACCTAGATTTGGGATTGAATCTTGAACCTTTTAAGTTCTTTTGGATTCAAGTTATGATTTGATTATTTAAACAGATTGATTATGCTTTAACCTAATTTTATTATTCTTTAACTTTGGTTGTCTTTAATCATTATGTGATTGATTGTTAGAATTAGGGTTTCATGATTCAAATTGGTAATTATGTGAATAGGGTACTTTAAGCTTGAAACCATAATTATCACTTAAATCATATCATGTATAAGTCACCATTAATAACTTCTCACTAGGTTTTATTCAAGAAAGATTGTACTTTGCCAAACCTGAATACTGAAGTGGGTTACTTTTTAATCAAGATTGTTAAAACTTAAACTTTATTTTGTTAATTTAATTATTTCTTAACCAAGTCCATAAATCAATTTACTTTTCAATGTTTGGTATTTTTAAATTAATCGTTGCTAGCACTTTCCTGTGATTCCCTGTGGATTCGACACCTTGCTTACCCTATACTATTAAGGGTGATTAGGTACTCTTTAAATTATATTTTTGACCGACCACACGACATCGATCACCTCTTCAGCATCTTCTTGAAGTGTGGGATACATATCAGTGGGGTGTCCAAACTGTAAGCATATTTCACATGCTCAAGGTTTTGGCTCAACTTCCTTACCTTTTGTAAGTTGCATTACAGCTTTTGTCAATTCAGTAAGTTGACTTTCAATGTGAGGAGTGCACACTTCTTTAACCGCCCGTGGTACATCATCATACCATCCATCTTCTTATGAGGAGTGTTTGGTATAGCGGGGTAGTTTAAGAATAGTTTTGCAAGATCATTCCATGTGATTACCGACCCTGATGGTAAGTAATATAACCATTCATTATCCGAATCTTGCATAGTGAAGGGGAATGCCCTAAGCTTGATTTCATCTTCAATAATGTTGTGTGGCTTTATTCCGGAACATACAACATAAAATTCCTTGAGAAACTTGTGAGGGTCTTTGTTCTCAAGGCCTCGAAAGAGTGGTAGCAAGTGGATAAGGCCAGATTTCAGCTCAAAGTTAACCATACCAGGGTAGTTTATGCAGAAGGGTTGTTGGGTAACATCATGGGTTACCCATTGTCTAACGGTTTATTCGGCTAGAGCTGCCATGGTTGGTTCGGGTGAGGGTGGTTCTTGATAGGGAGGTGATTGTAGTGGAGTGATGGTTGTTTGTGAGGGTTGTGGTGATTTGCTTTCAGATTCTGATTCACTTGAAAAGGGTATGTCTTGCCAAATGTCAGTGACTGGAGGTGAATTAAAAGGTGTTGAGGGACTTGCTAACTTCTTTCAAAGCTTCGCTTGTTTCCTTAACCTTTTTTTGCTGTTTTCTCTATCTCCTAGTCAATCTCGAGTGGTGTACCTGTACGAAAAGATCTTGGCATAAAACGATTAGAATCACCGTATCCCCGGGACTACGCCAATTTGTTGGTTGTCGAATCTAGAAAATAAATAATAAAATTGTGAACCTACTGTACAAACACTAAGAATAGTATGAGCGGAAGTAGGGTTCATGTCCTCAGGGATATGTGTTAATTATTTTATACCAAAAACATTTTAGCTCATTTACTTTGATTGCTTATGGGTTAAGGAAGGTGTGAGTTTTAATTAAAAAGTAAAATTGAAAGTAAATTGCAAAAAGTTAAAAAATTCCAGCAAGCTGACAGGGCCGTATCAAAACTGTAAAGGAAATTCTATGCGGTCGTGTTAAGGTTCTGCCAGAAAAACAAAAATTTACATTTTTTTGTATTTTTTTAATTATGAAAAAGGGATTACTAAAGACGTTAATTAAATTGTGAAATCAATTCAAATATGAAAACTAATTCCAATATTAAGGTAGTTTCTTGATTCGATTTGGCTTACGATTATTAACGATTACGGTACAATGACTATTTTTAATTAATGATTTGTATCGATACTAGACATCACGCAGTTCGGATATCCACTCTATCTAATTCCTAATCAATCGTAGTTCGTTGATTAGAGCCAACCCGCTACTCTAAGCTCACGTCGTTCGGATCTTAGTGTCCGAGTTGCAATGATAGAAGTATCAATTATAATTAAACACACACGTCGTTCGGTATGTTTAACTAGATTGTGTGATTCTATAATGAGAATGAATTCATAGACAAACTCAAACCGCTAATTGTTCCTTATATCAAAAATCAAAACTTGATTAGGGTTTCAAAACTTGAAGAATTTTATTAGAAAATTTAATAAAATGGCCAATTTTATTAACAATTTAATATATATCAGATTAGATCCGGGTTTAAGATCAAGAATCAAACAAACAAACCATTAAAATAATAACATCTCATAAACGCTTCACATAAGTTCAAACCAAATCAAATAAATTTAACCCTAATGTTGAAACTAAAATTGTTCTAGCCGGACATGACGACTAGTCAATCAAACTGAAATAAAAATAAAAACTTACAAAACAAAAATACAAATAA
Source organism: Flaveria floridana (assembly GCA_018326465.1). Lineage (NCBI taxonomy): Eukaryota > Viridiplantae > Streptophyta > Magnoliopsida > Asterales > Asteraceae > Flaveria > Flaveria floridana. Next base: position 9,700 of record BJCO01050308.1, read on the forward strand.
TTAAGTATCTTTAATCAAAAGAATTCCACCAACAAAAAGGACTAATTTGCTAAAGCTCTTCTTGCTTGTTGAACTTAATTCTTCAATATAATCTCTTCAAAATGATTCAAGATGCTTCCTAATTTTTTTCAACCATCTTCTATTTATCCTCCTCCTTTAACTTTCAGATCCATATTTTTAGGTTTTCTTGTTGTTTATCTTTTTATTTTTTAAATAAATTTATGGATAATCACCTCCAATAAAAATTCCTAAACTTTAGGAATTATTGTGCACCTTTTAAAATTTTGATTTTTCTTCAATAACATCTTAGTTGTTCCCCAAACCTTTATTTCCTATCTCGATTGTATCAAACCTACAAAACTAATAAAAATATATCAAAGTAGATTCCATTCCACCAAAACAACTATTATATGAAATAAACAAAAAATGCATGCAATGAATGTAAAATATATGTCAAAATATACTCTAAAATTACTATAATTAATAACTAAAAATATAACTAACAAAAGTGAGTGCTGAGTTTAGTAGCCAATGAAACACACATGTATAGGGACTGTTCTATTTTAGGGGTGGGTTATTATAAAAATTAAAAAAAATTAAAAAGTGTGAGAAGAATTCTTATCAATTATATCTTAAATCCAAGGGCTAAGAAAATCCGAGAAATAATGGTAATAACTAAAACTTTAAATAATAAGCCAATGGTATTTTAGTCTTAGCCACATTTTCAAGTTTCATATTTTTTAAAACGCTCATAACTTTTACATAAAACATTACTATTTTAAAAAATTAAACCATAAAAACAAATGTTTTTATCTTTAAAACACCAATACTTTTGATAAATAAAAAACTAAAAAAAATCACGTTATTTCAGCTTATTATGTAATATTCGTCAACTCATTATGTAATATTAGGTCATTGTGTAATATCAGGTCATTCTGTAATATCAGGTCATTGTGTAATATAAGGTCATTGTGTAATATTCATCAAATCACTATGGCTAATATTAACCATTTTGTTATACATTATGTTTTTTAAAAATGATTATATTCAAATAATACAATCCTAAATATGTAACTTTTGTATGTTTTTAAGTTTATTATATAGTCCTGATCAGATCATTGTGTAATGCTCATCAATCAGCTCATTGTGTCTATTGCTAATCATTGAGTCTAGTGCTAGTCATTGTGTTATCTGTTGTGTCTAATATTAATAATTGTGTTTTTTAAAATAGTGATTTTCAAATAAAAAAATGCTGAAAATTTAAAAATTTTACATTTTTCTAGTTTATTGTTTAATCCTGATCAGGTCATTATGTAATTCTCATCAAGCAGCTCATTATGCATATTGCTAATTATCAAGTTTAGTGTTGGTCATTGTGTTACCCATTGCGTCTAATATTGACTATTGTGTTATGCAATGTGTTTTTTAAAATGTTGATTTTCAAATAACATAATGTTTAAAATGTAATTCTTTTATGATTTTTCCAACTTATGGTGTAATCATGATCAGGTAATTTTGTAATCCTCGTCAAGCATTTTATTGTGTCAATTGCTAATCATCGAGTCTAGTGCTGGTCATTGTGTTATCAATTTTGTTTAATGTTGACCATTGTGTTATACATTGTGTTTTTTTAAATGGTGATTTTCAAATAAGTAATAATAAAAAATATAAACTATTTTATGTTTTAAGTTCATTATGTATTCCTCATCAGATCGAGTCTAGTATTGGTCATTGTGTTATCCATTGTGTCTAATATTGACTATTGTGTTACGCATTGTGTTCTTTAAAATGATGATTTTCAAATAACACGCGCCCAACCAATGTACGTAAGACAATTCAGAGTTTAAAACTTTAAAACTTTTGTGGAAGCGTGTTGTAAATATTTCAAACCCAAAGTAATAAATGTAAACTGCGCAAAACACGTGCCTAACCAATATACATAAGTATGCAAGAAGTCAAAAGTAAATCAATGTTTGTTCAAGGCATGCTCAACACATGTGTGCTCCTATGGGCAGCTGGTAGTAACGACCTGAAAAAAACATACTAAAAATATCAACACGATGGTTGGTGAGTTTAAGAGTTTGTACTCATCATAAACAATAGCGTTAGTAAAATATAAACAATAAAATAGATAGCTAGTCTAAACTCATTAGTATTGAAAAATAGTGATTTCGCGATCGAAGCTAACTATGTTTGTATCTTTGCCTTCTGCCACGACATACCAAGTCGTGATGTTGTTAGTCGTTTTGGACAATATTGCACCCGCTTGACCTCCAATTGTACGGGTGGGGATTGTCAGACCCAGTAGTACTACCCAATATTTTTCGCTAGATTCCTTAATTAATAATCCGAAAGTGTAAAGGCTTTCAATGGCATACACACTATGTCATACTAAACACATGTTATAATTGTAAGGCGTTTTAAAATAAATTATGCTTTCTCCCCCGAAAAGAGAGTAAGTAAAAGTGGGGCAGTGGACTCACCTGGTGTGCAACCGAACAATACTAGAGAGCTAACAATGAATGGAAAGGCAACCCGCCAAAGGTTACCTAGAACACACAAGTACGTAAGTACGTGTAACCCCAAAAGTTTAACAACCCTAAGTGCTTAATAAACACGTTGACCCAAGGTTTTGGAAAACAAAGACTCATTTGACCTAGTTGATTGGTTTGACCCATTGGTGATATGTTAATTGAAATCTTGTATGATCAAGTATAGCAACTCATTACACATGATTATCATACAAGCTATTCATGTATGCCACATCATCGATCTTAAATTCTATCAAGATCATCATACCAACATAGATTATCATACAACATATGTAAATCTCAAACAATCAACATGCTTAACACAATTATAAATAAATCACAAGTAATAAATCATACATTGAGTTTAATCATGCACTATATGTCATGTGAAGCCACTCACGACTTCACACCCTAAACCTTGCCAATATTAGGGGCCTCAGATTCGCATGCGTGTATGATGATCATTATAACATTATTCAACATAATTCATACCAACTAACATACGCAACAATGAACTATTATAATCCCACACATGATTCCATAATCTCTTAACATAATCCAACATCTTGCAATATTCAATAGAACCTAAATTTGTCAAATAATCCATCAAGTATCCATACGACCTAATTATTGCATTATATCATATTAGACATCATTAACAAGCATTCTAGCATGATCCTAACATCATGAGCATGCCCAACTCACAATATCCAATGATTCAGATCTTAAAGTTTCCTTTTTGGGAAAGTAACACCCAAAATCAATTTATCATCCAATACATTCATAAATTCATCAACTTTATATCTAATCAAGTTCATAGCAATCATCTAGACATGATAATCATCATCAATTCATCAAAAATTCCAAATCTCATGCATAAAAGTTACTACTTACAGTAAGGTATGAACAACACATCAATTCTATGAATTTCTTGCATAATCCACGTAAACTAACATCAATGCAATACAACTAACATCAAAATATCATCAAACAACATCAATTTTGACACTCATCATATTAACTTAACTAGGGTTGTTCTTGAATAAAAAAATAAAAAACTTGCTAAAACTCACCTTGAATCGTGTAATAGATCAAGAATTATGATTGCTACGATGATGGAATGATCAAATCTAATTAGAAATCAAATGAATTGTTTGTTCTTGGATCAAAGTCGTAAAGGGAGGGGTGATTGACGGTGTTCTGTGACAACCCTAGAATTATTTTTATTATATTACGTCACGAGCCATAATAATATTATTTTTAGTATATATATATTATGAAAATGCATATGCATGTTTGCATGCATGCATATAAAATTAATTGTTAATATTATTTATATATATACATACAATTATGTAAATGAAACATGCAAGTGTGTATATATATTTTTATGAATGGTGTGCATATATATATATATATGTCTTATAGAAATATAGAGGAAAAAAATGAAAGTTGGTATACGTATGCATGGTTACATGTCTATATACATGGAAACTTTACGTATGCATGTTTGCATGCATACACATAAGTTAATAATTTACGTATGCATGTATATAA
>BJCO01050813.1:752-11901 GCA_018326465.1 Flaveria floridana
TTTCCACCATGTCATAAGGAAAACCATTATTGATCAGATCCATGAACATGGAGGATTGGGATCTTTCTTTAAATATATCTTTGGTAGTAAGCAAGTCACTAGACCTTACTTCTTCAACAACCTTGGGAGATTAAGTTTTGGTTGATTCCTCCCACTTAGCATCACTCTCTTTTTCATTGTGAGAAATTGGCTTCAAAGTATCTACATCAACTGAAAGACTGTGCTCGGGAGATAATATTTTGGCTTTCTTAGGAGAGTCTTTAACTTCAATAACCTCCTTGTGAATCTTTCCCATGTATTTTCTTTTTCTGCTATAATGGATAATTTGTTTTGAGCTTTGAGTAGTTTATGTTGTTGATTCTTGATGAGCAGATAATTCAAGAGTAGATATCTTTATCTTTAATGCTACAATCTCCTCATCTTTTGATTTCAGAAGACCAGCTTATTCAAATATGGTAGTTTTGGCTTTCTTTATCTCTACAACAAGCTGCTCTTTTTCTGGTCTTTCACTGATCCTTTCAACCCAGCCACCAATTGATATAGTGTATCGACAACTTCATTATTGGTTTGGGCATCTTCTATCAATCTTTTGATTATAGATTCTTGTTGGGCCAGATTGACATCCTTTTCTTTCAATATCCCCTTCATTTTTCTAAGCCTCTCAAAACTTTTGTTTGTTTTGATGATGAGAATGTTGTATTTAACAACAAGGAAGCTCTTGCTTACATCAATTCCTTCTTCTTTCAAATCATCTTCATTGTAGGATATGATGTCAACAAAATCATCTCCACCCTTAGCTTTATCCTGTTCAACCACTTGTCCTTGCCCCCCAACTTCTAAAAAGATTTCTTCTATTGCACCTTCCTTCACATCATTATGATTATCTTTAAAATTGATCACTTCAGTGTGTGCAGAGCTTTCTGTGGTTAAGATTGATTCAATAAATAGGGAAATTAGGATGTTCTTGAAGAGGAGATGGTTGGTTTCCATTTGGTGAGAGAGGTTCTGTTATAGCAGTGTTGAGAAATGACTGAGAATGGGAAAGTGAAATAGGTTGGGTATGTTCACTGGCTGATGAGATTGGTTTAGTAGCAGTAGTGTTAAATGAAGTTTATGATTAGGAAGGAGAGAATGGTTGTGTGTGTTCACTTGGTGATGCTTGGAATGGTGGTGATAATAGTTGGTGATGTGTAGGAGATAGTGGTGGAGAGTGTGATGCCTGTTCTATTAGGGCATGGGACTCAGCCTGTTGTGCTTCTTCTTGTTGCTGATCATCAAAGAAAAGTTCTGGTGGGATGTCTACATTTTCATCAATAACATGAGCAAACATTGGCGTATCTGCTCCTTCATATTTCGCACTTGTCTTGTTCAAAACAGATCTTCCCAGATAGGCTTGCAAAAAAATATCTCTTTCTTTTTCTATCCTTGGCAAGACATCATTGATTATCAGTTGAATGAATCAAAGGTACATGTACATTTTGTTTGCTTTATGTAATCTGATTTGATCACATAAGCATCCAAATATGTATTTTGCGTACTTATACCTCCTCCCCTAAAATATGCCAATGATCCCAGAGGATATATGCCTAGAAAATCTGTCTAGCACATAAACCATGTTTGATATACACTTTAAGTATGTGTGACACAGGAATCTGTAAGGCTTGCACAATCTCCCTTTTTGATTTCTCCATTTTGATAATCACCATCATAACCCATCAGCTCCAATATTCTCTCAATATACTCATGCTTGAACACATCAGGATGGCCTTCATCTAGATCTCCCAGCTTAAGTACCCTCCTGATTGACCTTTCACCAATCCTTAACCCTTCATTTTTAATAATTGAGTGAATCACTAAATCATTTCCTTCCTCTTCTATTCTTGTTGTATTTCAAAAATCTATTATGTGGGACTGATAGATGATTGGATCAGCAGATAATACGTAGAAGAGCCTTGACCTTCGTAAATACTTCATGATATCTTTACATCCTTCAACTATAGTGTCTTCATGATTAAGGAACGCACACGCTTTGTATTCCTTGATATCTTATTAAGCTCTATTTGCTTTATAGTATAAGATCTATCTTAAGATTTCTTTGATATCTTATTAATGCTGATTGATTGATATGCTCTTTAAGATAATATACAGTTAATCACATTGGATTCTTTTAGAGCTTGTAGATGATCATCATCAGGTCACCAGGTCTTTAATTACGTAAAATAGAGGTGCATTTAACCCATGTCTTTGTTGACACAAATTAGTGGGATGATGATGACCATTATCAAATCACTAGGTGTATACTTTTGTAAACCAAAGGTGATCATAAACCTAGATCTTTACATACGCAAAACAAAGGGTATATGATATGAAAAGATAGAGATTATAAAATGTCAGAACATAATGTGTTTACGTGAGTAATTTGATCATATGAGGATAAGACTTACTTGCTTGTTTTTCAAAATGGAATTGCCCATAATTGGTCATCTACTCATTATGTTAAGCATGAATTGGTTTATTTTCTACTCAAGCTGAACCTACTCATATATCAATTCACATCTGATCAGTCTTTATTATAAACTAAAATCAGGAAAGCAAGCAAAGGTATAGTGTACTATCATTTCCCATGATATGAAAGCTATATTAAGTAAAAACATATTAACAAGACAATTTTTTGGATTTTTATATTTTTTGTGATTGTTTTTGACTTTTTCATATGGATTATGAGGAAGGACAAATCATGCTTTGCTTTGTAATAAGGATTAATCTTTCAATCTAAGTTGATCATGCCTAATGATTTAATTAAGAAATTAAATCTTACTAAATTAGAGGCTATAATAGTGAATAAATCAGCAAGCTAATCTTTTGTATCCACTATGAACAACTTGATCAAACCTTTCTGTGAGCAGTCTCTCAGAAAATGATATCTGATTTTTATATGTTTTATTTTACTGTGTTACCCTTGATTAGTAGCAATGAACATAGCAACTGAGTTATCAATGTAAATTGGTGTTTGAAGAAAATTATAACCATAATCAAGTAATTGATTTTGCAACCATAATACTTGATAGCAACTGACTGAAGCAGCTATGTACTTAGCCTTAGCTGTGGATACTAACATATTTGTTTGCTTTTTACACTGCTAAGAAACAAGTCTTGGTCCTATGAATTGACATCCACCAGTTGTGGATTTTTTTATTGTTGTTGCATCCTCCAAAGTCACTATCAGAATATGAGTAGAGGTTAAAGTCTCCATCTTTAGGATACCAAAGTCCAAAAGCTGGCTTCCCTTTAAGGTATCTAAAAATCCTCTTGACTGCATTCATATGTGACTCTTTAGGGTCTGATTGGTACCTAGCACAAACACACACAACAAACATTATATCAAGTTTACAGGCAGTTAAGTATAATAAAGATCCTATCATTGATCTATACAATCTTTGATCAATAGACTTCCCTTTAAGATCAGGTACAATCTTATCTATTGTTAAAGTTGGTGTTTTGCATGAAGAAGTATCAGCAAGGTTGTACTTCTTCAAGATTTGATGCATATACTTCTCTTGATTGATGAATATGCCATCTGAATTCTTATGAACTTGTAAACCAAGGAAGAATGTTAGTTCTCCCATGGAACTCATTTGAAATTTAGATTTCATCAAACTTTCAAAGCTTTCACACAATCTCATGTTTGTTGATCTAAAAATAATTTCATCCATATAGATTTGGACAACCAAGGGGTCTTGATATGAATGTTTAAGGAAGAGAGTCTGATCAATTGTTCCCTTTTTATAACCATGCTTGAGCAAGAAATTAGATAGTGTTTCGTACCACTTTCTTAGTGCCTGATGAAGACCATACAAAGCTTTGTTAAGCTTGTATACCCTGTGTGGGTAATCGGGAGCTTATATAAAGCATAGGCTAGGAAGACTCTAATGGCTTCAATCCTTACAACTGGTGCAAAGACTTCATCATTAGTCCATCCGTTCTTCTTAGGTATAGCCTTGTGCTAGCAGCCTTGCTTTGTTTCTGAAATGATACCTCTGTCATCTAGTTTGTTCTTGAAAAACCACCTTGGGCCAATTGGATATTAACTTCAGGAAGATCAACAAGATTCTAAGCTTTTTGCTTTCTGAATTGTTGAAGTTCTTCTTGCATAGCTTCAATCCAACTATTGTCTTTTAATGCAGCAGTGATGTTAGGAGGAACCACTTATGAAAGAAAACAAGAGAAGAGACAAATGTTGGCAGCTCCCCCTTGGCTTCTTGTGGTTCTTTCATTAAGATCACTAATGATGTTGTTTATTGGATGATTCTTATGAATTGTTGATGTTGGAATTGATGCAACTGGAATGGATGATTCCAAGTTGGTAATATTTGTAGATGGAGATAGATCCAGCTGAGGTGGAGAATCAACAAAGTAGTCAAAATCTTCATCATGTTGATTTTCTGAAGCTGAATGAAAACCCACTTCATGTGTTTATGGTTCAGTAGATGTATGAATAACTTCTGCAAACATTACCGGAACGTCTACGGATGTTGTTTGTGGATCTGCTGATATGTTGTATTCCTTTGAAGGATGTCATGATGAATGAATAGTTGATGGTAATGGAACATCTTCAGAAGTAGATGGAATATCTACTGAAGTAGGACCATCTGTTAACGCATTGTTCATATGTATCTGTAGAACCTGCAACATTCAAATAACCAGTGTTAAATGAATTTGGTAATGCATCTATATCAAACAACCATGATGAATGAACAATTGATGGTAATGGAACAACTCGAGAAGTAGATGGAATATCTACTGAAGTAGGACCATCTGTTGATGCATTGTTCATTCCTCCGGATGCATTAGAAACTTCTGCGGATGCAGAGTTATCTTCTGCTGATGCTTTGTTCACTTCTTTGGAAACTAAAATATTATTTTAATCAGTCTTTTCAATGCTTGTTTGAGATGAAGGGCCAGGATCAGCAACACTTGAAGTGTGAGATTGTGATCTTGGAGGATCAGTAGTCAATGGCACTTCACACATATCTGGAGGTACATAAGGATAGCATGTATCCGTAGAGCCTGCAACATTCAAATAACAAGTGTTAAATGAATTTGTTAATGCATCTATATCAAACAGTCGTGATGATCCTTTTACAGATTTTGGAAATAAGGATTCATCAAAGGATACTTTAGGTGTTTCCTCCGTAATGTTTTGATGTGGAATGTAAACTCCATATGATTTAGATGTTCATGAATAACTAACAAAGAAACCATCATAGGTTTTTTCAGAAAACTTTCCTAATTAATCTTTTGTGTTTAAAATAGACACATGACACTTAAAAGCTCTAAGATATGCTATGAAAGGTTTTCTTTTAAATAAAAACTCATACGGTGTTTTGTTATGTTTTTTGGCAATTAATGTCCTATTTTGAACATTACATGTTGTGTTCACTGCTTCAGCCCAAAAAGTATTGATAGATATGAATCAGCTAGCATTGTTCTTGCTGCTTCAATGAGAGTTCTGTTTCTTCTTTCAGCAACTTCATTTTGTTATGATGTTCTTAGAGCACTGAATTGTCTTGCTACGCCTTTGTCCCTACAAAAGTAATCTAAAACATGGTTAACAAATTTAGACCCATTATCACTTCTTAAAAATTTTGATTTCCAAATCAAGTTGATTTTTAGTATTAGTTATAAACTCCATTAATGTTTCTGATTTTTTACTTTTCTTTTTTAAGAAAAAGACTCATATGAATCTAGTGAAATCATCAACAATCATCAAATAATATTGCCTTTTGTCAATGCTCATCATATTGGTTAGATCAAAAAGATCCATATGAAGAATTTTGAGTGGTGTTGTGTTTGTGTTGATTATTTTGGATTTATAAGACACCCTATGTTGTTTTCTTTTATAACATGAAGAACAATGATTAGAACAATAAAACTCTTTCTTTGGTAGACAAATGATTAAGTTATTTTTCACCAGCTTGTTCATATTCTTCAAGTTTGAATTAGCCATCCTTCTATACCACAATTGAGATTCATCTTCTAAATACTTAGAAATCAGGTAGGTTTCATTGCTTGTTATAGAGGTGTTGTTCATATCCAAGACATGTGTGTTTCCTTTTCTTGATGCTTTAAGGAGGATCCAATCTACTGGAACTAAAAAACTTGGCTTAAGAATGTAACAATAAGTGTTATTATGGAGTAGAGAACAGTTTCCTGTCATATGTCTAAAACACCCACTTGTTGTCAGTCCTCCAATGTTGTTCCTGCACACATAATGAAATCAATTAAAATGTGGAACCCAAGCCTTAATGATATTGGGTTTGCCCCTTGATCCAAAATTGTTACTCCCTGATGAATGAGTCTAGATGTTTTCAGTTTGATCTTAGACTCAATTGATTCATTATGTTTTGTTTGGGGTGAGTATGATTCTGTTGAAGAAGGACTTGAAGCACTTTGATGCGGTTTCACTATCACTTCTTCTTTCACCTTCTCTTTGAGCTTCTTCTGCTTTGAACTTGATGATGATCCTTGATTGGAGAAAGTTTCACCATTTTTTGATTTTGATTGTGGTAATGGAGTACCCTTTTTAAAATGATCAAAGAAGGTCTCATCACTAGCAGTTGTTTTCTCTTTAAAATCTACCTTCTTGTGAGGAGTTTTGAGTTAAGAATGTTGCTTCTCATTTTTCTTATTTGCTTTTTAATCAGCAGATGGTTGCTTTTTTGCCTTTGGCATCTTTTGCTTTGTTTACTGCTTCTTGAGCTTTAAAGCTTCCATACTATCACTGGATTATGAGTCGGATTCAATTTTATCAAATTATGGCTTCTTTGTGCACTTTGTTTTGTTCTTTTTGTTGAAATAATATTCTTGAGTAGAATGATTATTCTTATTACAAATAGCATAGTGCTTGTTGAAGTAACAATCAGATGTCATATGATTGTTCATGTTGCATATGGAGCAATAACTGCTGAAGTAGCATCATCAGTGTTATGATTACGCACATCACACCACTTGCAGTATTTCTCCTCTGCTGCACTCCCAGTCAATCACTTTCTTCTTTTTTGTCTGCTTTTGTTCCTTCAACTCTTTTTTAAATTTGGCAGCTGATGAATCCTTGCTACTTCCAGACAAGATGTCAAAGGATTCTTGTTTAGCTGTAGATGATTTCTCTTGCTTAGGATTCACAACTTTCTGTTGCTTGGTTTTCTTCTTGATGGTGTTAGAATCAACTGATGACTTTTTCTTCCATAGATCTTCTACGGATGTTGATTGTGTTAAGAGCTCAACATTTTTTTCTTTTTTCCGTAGAAGATCTACTGAAGTCTTTGGCTTTTCTACGGAAGTGATTTTTGCCTCTTTCGTAAAGTCAAGAGTGACTCCAGCTTCAGCTATACTTTTTGTTGATAGGGAATTTTGCTGCTTGTTGAGTTCTTGAAGTCCTTCATTCAGTTGTGCTATCCTCTTATAGATGGTCTTCAGCATGTTTCTTTGCTTTGGAGGATAAGGTAGCTTGATCTCTTCAAGAACTTTGGGCAAGATGGGTTCAAATGAAACACTTGTTTCCTTACCAAAAGCAGCAACTTTTTGCTCAATCATGTTCATCAGACTCATCAAAATCATCATAATCATCAAACTCAAATTCTAATTCATCTTGTTCTAAAACTTTTGATTCAGAAGACTCAGTTTCACTCACCCCAGAATCATCACCATTTACCAATTGATTTATTTCAGATTTTGTTTCAATTTTTGTGCTTGGCACGAAATGGTTTGATAAACTGTTGGTCATAAACTCAGGTAAAGGGGTATAGTTATCATTCAGTGGGGGTGCAACAACATTAAAACCCAATCCATACCTGTTCTTTGATTTAATATAAGAGTTTAACAATTTCACTTATTGTTGAGATGATAATTGAAACTTTAGAAGTTTCACTTCAGTTGATGCATGATCAGACATTGATTTTGTTAAACCGGTGGTCAGATGCTCAACTTGCGCTTTAAATTACAGGTTTTAGAAACAAGTTAATTTAAATCCTTTTGTAATGAGGTGATTTTGATCTGATATAATTTATGCTCTCTTACATGAAATTCTTTCAAAACAATTGTTTCTTTTACTTTATTAGCCAGTTGTTCAGCATGGACTCTATATCTTTCTACCTCTTCAACACAACTTGATGAATACAATCTATCCCTTACCACTCTAGCCATAGGTGGGACTTTTTTCTTCATATTGTCCATCAATGCTTGATTTTATTTCAACACCTCCTTCTCATACATACTCTAATCATAAGTTCCATCTTGTAGTATAATTAACCCAGTTTCCTTGGTTTTGCTTGGACCTGCTACTGAACTTGTGGCTGGTGGGGAGGAATTTGTAAGCTAAGGCTATTGGAATGTTTTTTGATTTGTTGATTGTTGGTGAGACTGATGTTGTTGAGTTTGTCTCAAATCATTGGTGGATTGCTAATTGTATTCCCTTGAAAAATGGCCATACAAATTGTATTTGTAGCATCTCACTTTTGACTTATCAACACCAATCTTTGTTGTCCTCCTTTTAGCTGCAAATACTTTGTTTCTTCTTAGATACATCTTGGCTCTATAGACAATCATGGCCATTAGCCATTGCAGATCCATTTCTACTACTTCATCTGGATGTAGTTCTTCAAGATCTTGCTGGCAAACATGTGTCGGGGTCAATGTGCTACCCAAGTAAGCTTGAAAGCTTGAACTGAATGCTGCAAAAGCAACCTTATATTCTTTTGAATCTAGAACCACAGTGATTGGTTCAGAGTGATGAATATTTTTTTGGAAGGGGATCCTTTAGTTGTTGCAGCACGTGGGTTTTTTACCTCATCATGTTTTCCTCTCTCTTTTCTTGTTGAATTGCTTTGAGAATTTGATTTAGAATGCCTTGATGCATAAAAACCAACTTCTTCTTCATCATCACTCAAAGCACAAGAGCTTCCATCATCATTATTGAAAATAAAAGCACTTTCAACACCTTTAGTTTATTTAAACTGGTATGGAGCAATGGGTGCTTTTGTACTCTTTTTTCTTGTTTTCTCATCCAGTTTAAGTGCTTCCAGCTTAGCTACCAATGTAGCTATCCCAATGGCTTTAAGATCAAGGGTATTCTTGAACATGGATACTGTTTGAGTCTAATTTTCTAGTAAAGTATAGAGCATCTTTTTGTTCAACTCCTCGTTGGTATACTTCAATTCCAGAATGTTCATCTCAGTGACCAATTGCATAAACCTGTGGAGTTGTTGAGGAACAGATTCACCCTCAATATGATGGAAAGTTGCATATTGTTAACGAAGTGTATCCTTCCTAATGCTTCTGATCTCATCACTCCCTTCACATAGAGTGTAAAAAATCTTCCACAAGGAGTTTGCTATTTTGTAATTTTCACACCTAATTAAGAGGTCTTTAGGTAAAGCCATAATAAGCATACTATAGGCTTTAGACTGATGGGTTGATTGTTGTCCTTGTAATCAGGTCCAAGTGTTAGTGGAATGTAAGGACCTTACGAAATGGACACCCATAAATCAAAATCAGTGTAATTCACATGATCTGTAACACCTGAAATTTTGTCAGAAATAAAAGAAGAGAAAAAGAATAAGAAAAGAAAATGAAAAGAATCTTGAAAGAAAGTAAAATGAACACAAGTGGAAGGGGTAAAAGTTTACAAGATGCAAAACTTATTATTATTATGTTTAAAAGGTGGCATGGCCACCCACAACCTTTTCACTAACTGTTGTCGGTAATTTTAGAGAGAGAGAGAGCAGAGTCCATTGGTTTTTAGTGAGAAGAAGAAGATGAATTTTGTGAAAAGGAAAGTTCTTCTTGTAATTTACAAGGTTTCAACCGAGTTTCAGCCTTGTGACCGAGATTTATATGTTCTTATGCGTATGTGTGTTTGGTTGTATGTGTGTTTGGCATGAATTAGGAGTAAGCATGTTTTTAGGCATGAAATTGAAGAAGTTGTGCTTTGAAGCAGTCAAAGGTGAGTTCCAGACCCTGGTTTTTACTTTTTTTAAATATTTTTAGGGCTGAAAATGCATGTAAAACATTTTACAAATGTTATGTATGATAACTGTATGCATGTGTGTATGAATGCTTATGTTTTAGGATTTGTGAAGTTGTTATGCATGTTTAGAATGCTAGAATTAAGTTGTGAGCATGTTAGAATGTAGATTGGGTCTGGAAATGACCTAGAAATATGTATAATGGTTGGCCATGCTCCCAAATAGTGTCCATGTGCCTGAAATTTGACATAGAAAACTTTAAGGGTAACTCATGCCCCCAAATAGTTCCCATGCGTCTAGATATTTGCCAAAATACACTAAGTATAGCTCATGCGCCTAAGCAGTACCTCATGCACCCAAAAATTTATGCCTAGACGCCTAAGTGTAAGTCATACCCCCAAATGGTGCCCATGTGCCCGGAGTGGCTCATGCGCCTAAGTGTTTATACGTCTAAGCAGGGTTCATGCGCCTGCATAGTGGAAAAGCGCCTAAGCAGGGCTCATGCGCTTGCATAGTGCTAAAGCGCCTAGACTATTTTACTTAGAAAATTTCAGGCTCATGTGCCTGAAATGTTTCATGTGCCTTATATTGAACTTAGGATTTTCTAAGAAGTTGTAAGAAGTGGATGATTGAGATAGGCTTGTGATGATGTGATAGTTTATGTTTAAAGCATGCATGACGATGTGATGGGGGTTATGATACATATGTATGTATGATGTGTTATCTTTCTTCTTTTATTGGTTTTCAAAACATATACATATATTATTGAGAGGTTTGTTAGAACATGAAACAAAAGTTTAACCACTTAAACTTTCTAAAAAACGCAGCGGAGTTGCAACTTAATAAAACCCATTTTATAAGCTGAAAATAATGTTCCTTTGTGACCATTTAAGATGGAAAACAAACCAAAGCAAAGGGATCTTTAATATGTGAATGAACAAGCTATTAGCATACGTTAAACTACATAAAATCACAGCTTCAATGAGCTGTGATTAACTACCTTGTTCCAGCTGAAATCTCGACCAAAAGAGAGTGTTTGGGATGCTAAAATCGGCCAAGAACTCAAGTGTAGAGGTCCTCAAGTGTCTATACCCCAAGCCCTTGCAATACACCTTCTTGTTAGGTAG
>BJCO01051308.1:0-21897 GCA_018326465.1 Flaveria floridana
ATATTAAAATAATTGTCACGAATAAAAATCATTTTTAACTTATAAATAACATTAACAACATTTTATCATCAATAAAACAAGACTAATTAATAACGTTTTCAACCGAAACAAAATTTGGGAACCCGGGGGCAAAGTGCGGGGACTAAACTTGACATTTTGAGAAACTAGGCTGGGTATAAATACCCCTTCCCAGCCCTTCTTCACACTTTTTCACCTTCTTCATCACTTCATCTTCATCTTCTTCACTCTCTCCCTAGCCTACACCAAAAATCGAACCGTTTGTCGCATTTTCGTCGTCAAATCTTGGTTATCATCGTGTATACTCGTTCCTAGCAGTAATTGTCAATAGGTGTTTGACGGTTCCTAGCATCTTATTCCAGGAAATCTTACATCGATTGTGCTTAACATCTGTTCAATGTGTTTCGTGGCCCCTTTTTACGCTTATAAAACCTTTTCGAATAATTTCTACTTGGGGGAAGAGAATGCTCACTTATTTAACTTGATTTCAGGCACCTTCCCTAGTGGAAGTTGGTTGCTACTTATATGAGTAACTTACCATGCTAAACTTGTTGATTGATACTAAGGATAAATGGATGTCATGTAACTGGTTTAGGTAACATTCTATGTATATCGTGGATGTGGTGGGAATGCTGCGGAGGACCCTATACATAAGCATCCCCGGTATACTAAGAATGTGCTTAAACCGGGTTACATGATGATCCTGACTGTTTGCTGCTATATGAACTTGAACTATGTGCTATGTTACCCTATGTAAGTTACTTAGGGGTTTTACACTACCATGCACTACTACTTGATATTATGTGTTGATTGATGCTAATTGTGGATGCCCTTGACCTTGGATGCTCTCGGCTGTGTGGTTCTTCTGTGTGGTTCTTCTAAGCCGATCATCTATTACAACCATTAGTCCCGGTAATTGGGACCTAAAGATTGGTTTGGTTGTAACCTATATGTATGCGCTATGTGGATCTTGCTACGTCATGTTTAACTTGACACGTATGCGCTGTGTGGATCCTGCTACGTCAAGTTAAACTTACTATGCTATGGAAAACATTTTTATATAACCATTAACCCCGGTAATGGGACCTAAGCATTGGTTTGGTTATAAACTAAACGTATGCGCTGTGTGGATCTTGCTACGTCTTTATAAACTATTCAAACTTTGGGAATGTTTTCTTTACAGCCATCAATTCCCGTGTGGAACCAATGTTTAGGCTTGGCTGTAGCTATTTAAAACTGGTAAACCGCCTATACTTAAGTGTAGTCGCGGTAACACTTATTGAACTTACGGTTTTCATCATTAATATCTTTTGTTACTTAAAACCTGCGAAGCTCACCAACAATTATGTTGACCGTTTTGAGCATTTCTTTTCAGGTGATCAGGGTAATTGAAGATCTAGGAGTGCTGCCTTATAGAGGAGACCCTAGGATGCATTTTGTAATCTTTACCCTTGTAAAGTTTGAAGATGACTTTTTGAATGCTTGTTCCCGAGTTGTAGGAATATACATTACAAGCTACCCTTGATGTTATGTGATCCTTTATGTTGTGCTTATGGCTATGCTGTCGTGAACCTCGACTATACACGACACAAGTCTCCAATTGTGTTCGGGTTCCGTCATGACACGCCTGTCATCATATTATTATTGCTACTCTATTGCATACCATGTGTTATGACGATCCCGTCTAGCTCGCATTCCCCGTGTTTCCGCTATCAGCGGGGGGTGTGACATTTTTGTTTTCAAATATCCTAGCCTGGGCTTCAAACATGCGATCCTTAAGAAAAAAATAGTTAGTATACATCTTATAAAAACAAATAAAAGAGTATAAATACTATTCACTAAATTCACGTTGAAGATCAGCTTTGTAGGGACTAAACATGGCACCACAACAAATAATATCAACACCATTATCAAGATCAAGATCAACCTGTATATATGAGAGTGCATAATACTGTTAATTTACAACCTGAATCTAAACATAAACAAATAAAAACCATTTACCCTTTTAGGATTATGTTTCATCAAATCTCCATCAATATCTGCATTATTCTACGCTTTATATTCATTCACATCCTGATTTATTAAAATAATTATAGTTTAATATATAAATTTAAAATAACATCAAATAAGTACAAAACAATAATATCTATAAAGTTCAATTTAGCTATCAACCACCCTTGTTATGAGAAACAACCTGCACACAAGAAAATATACAATTAAAATATTTATTAAATAAAATTCTTCTCTCAATAAAATTATAATATAGTAACATTTGATGTTTGTACCTTCGATTTGCTGAGATCAGTATACAGAAGTTCTAAAGGTGCAACCTTAAAGGGTTGGTATACACGAATGTTTGTAGCATGCAAAGCCATGGTCAGTTTTTGTCACACCCTCAAATTCCACAAACGGGGTATTACCGTTAGGCGGGTGACATAACAGGATCTCTTCCATTAGTCACACCAAACGACAAAACATTTAAAAAACATAATTATTCATTAATACTAAAGTTTTCAAATCAAAGTTAAACAAGAAAACATACTAGAAATTGTAGAAGCATATTAGTTTATAATTCAAATGGCGTGACACGCATAAAAATCAAATAAATTATAAGTTGCTGAAATATAAATGTATTTAGTGGACTCAGACAATGATGAAATGCAATATGAGATGATCCTATCATGCACGCATTAGGAACCTGAAATAAACGTGCTAAGTGTTAACACAACGTGAGTTCACAGTATTTGATAAACAGAACATAATATAAAGAGATACAATAAACAAAGTAATATCAGTAGATAGCTAGTATACATAACAAGTTACTAAGTGTATGAAGTTCGCAACCAAAGCTGACAATTTAAATAAAGGCCTCGACTATGAATATAAGGTCACAACAACAAAAATTAGGTCAATTTGCTAGCGCGACTAGCCCGGGTGAGGTTTGTCAAACCCAGTAGATCTACTCAGAATTACCTCGCTATAATACGTATATTAACGGCTTGAGTATGAGGACTTAATGGTATAACACTAGTAAAAAAGTGATATTACAGTATACTGATCAAGGAAAATTAGTTTGAATATACGTTTCTTTCACCCCAAGAATGTAAGTAAAGTGCGACTGAGAACTCACCTTGAATGCACAGCAACAAGTGAACGAAAGCACAAAGATTAGGGTCCCGATCAACCTGAATTTCATTTAATAACTAATTAAAATTAATTATTAAATATTAGTTCAAGGATGGTACGGTTTCTTGTTCCAGAACTCGGTTACGGTTCCAGTTATCAATTTTTCTCATTCATACGTAAGCACACTCAAAACTGTATAAAACCCAATTATTCTCAAGTATACAAATTCATGTACAAAGATAATCGTTATACATTTTCTTTAGAATAACTTATTATAAATAAACCCATACGATTTATAATACGTCACTTACACATCACAACCGCAATACGACGCAAACGAAAACATGCGCATATAATATATATCACTCAAACATAATATATATTATACACAGCCGTAATCTATTCAACACTCATACACAATATATATTATACACAATATATATTATACACATACACTCATAACATGTATATTATTCACATTCACACATATTATATAACATACATACCCATACTATTTCACACTCGCATGCAAATAACACCTATGCACAACGCAACACAACTAGACTAGAACAGACACATAGATATAGCCTTTGAGCACACATACATGCATGTACTATGCATTCCCCCCAATTCCTGCTAGTATCCCCATTTAATTACTCCCACACATCATGCAAAATCCACATGGAATACACAAGTGAAAGTTCATGTGTGTTCACCACCCCAATACCACCATTGTTGTTGGTAAACCCCACAAAATAAACATACACATGACAACTAACACACACACATCTTCACACTCACGTACCCATAAACATGCACACATGAAAGCATAGGCACACAGCGGCAGTTCCCACACATCCCCACAAGCATACATAAACCTCTCTCTCTATAGATACATACATATGTGTATATATATATATAGATACACACACACACACACACACACACACACACACACATATATATATATATATATATATATATATATATATATATATATTTTCATGGAGAATGCAAGGCACACTTATACATAATGCATGCTATGCATATCGCAACCCCCCTCCCATGGCACCAATTGAACCTCCATGAGACCAAAAGCTCACACAAGAGCACCATGCAACATCATATGCGCAGCACCCGTACGCATAAACATATATATATATATATACATATATATACACACATGTATATATATATATACATATATATATACATACTATATATATATATACATATATATACATATATATATATATACATACATATATATATATATATATATACATATATATACATATATATATACATATATATATACATATATATATATGTATATATACAAGTATATATATATATACACGTATATATATATATACATGTATATATGTATGTATGTGTATATATATATATAAACACATACTTAAACGCACATACACACACCACACATGCTCGTATTCGTGGCTAACATAACAGCCCGCTGCGACCACCTGACCATTAACCTAGAAACACACAAAACCAGCCATCACGAACCTTAACGTATTCGACGAAGTAAAGAACAAAATTGTAGCCGAAACCGTAACGAAACGGGTAACGGAGGAACATACCGTACAAAGCCGTCATCGAGGGGCCGCGGTTTTGGTCGGGAGAAGGAGGGTCGCCGGAGAGGATTATGGAAGCTTCTTCATCATGTGCGGGAAAAGGATCGATGGCAGGGGGCTTCACGGTTGGATTTAGGGTTATTATGATGAAAGCAGTCGATGTGAATAGAAGGAAACCGTGAATGAGATTGGGTTATCTAGTTGCATTAAGTTTTATCATTAGACAACATTAGTCCCTCCACTTAATCTAATTTGTATTTCTTGATTTTAATTAATTTTGATTAGTTTAGAGTTAGATAGTAATAATAATAATAATAATAATAATAATAATAATAATAATAATAATAATAATAATAATAATAATAACCATTTTCTTTTATTAAAATTAGATTTAATAAACACCAAGTAACAGAAAGAATTTTGATAATATAAACGACGTTGGCTAGAAAATACGGGTGTCACATCATCCTCTTGTTAAAGGAATTTTCGTCCCGAACATTAGAACATCAGGTCAATAAAGAAACACCAGGTTCAACAACTACAACATAAGAAACTTGCTTAGGTTGGGTTTCTGAAATTTCTGAAACAAACTCAAAACAAAGAAACGTAAGGTTTCACAAGAGTTGCGACATCATCCCTTTGTTAAAGGGAATTTCGTCTTGAAATTTAATGAAAGATGTCATAAGAATGGATACCTTAATAACTGGATGTCTGATCTCTTAACAATTACGGGTACTTATTATTCATCTAATACTCGCGTTCCCAAGTACATTCCGGTCCACGCTTTGAATTCCGCCTAACGTGCACAATAGGAATCTTACTACGCTTTAGGGTCTTGACTTCTCGATCCATAATCTAAAGTGGTTCTTCAATGAAAGGAAGTTGTTCATCAATTTCCAGTTCCTCTAGTGGAAAGACGAGTGACTCATCGGCTGGACATTTTTTCAAGTTTGAAACGTGGAATACATTATGCACACCATCGAGTGTCGTAGGTAAGTCTAGCTGATAAGCTACCAGACCAATCCTTTTGACAATTTCAAACGGTCCAATGTATTGTGGGTTTAACTTCCTGCTCTTTCCAAAGCGTATTACACCCTTCTAAGGTGAAACCTTTAACAACACCTTGTCATCAACTTGAAATTCCAAAGGCTTTCTCCTTTGATCCGCATAGTTTTTCTAACAATCATGAGTTGCCGCCATATGGTTATGAATCTGAGCAATTTTCTCTGTGGTTTCATGAATAAGCTCAAGACCAGTTAACTGACTATCACCGACTTCGGTCCAGCATAGAGGTAATCTGCACTTTCTACCATAAAGTGCCTCAAATGGTGCGGCTTTGATACTTGTATAGTAACTGTTATTGTAAGAGAACTCAACCAAAGGCAGATGGGTTTCCAAACTATTTCCAAAGTCAATAACGCATGACCTAAGCATATCTTCTAGGATTTGAATCATACGTTCAGTCTGACCATCTGTTTATGGATGATATGTTGTGCTCATATCCAGACGTGTTCCTAATGACTTCTGCAGTGACTGCCAGAAGTGTGAAGTAAATCCCACGTTACGATCAGAGATGATCGAATGTGGCACGCCATGTCGTGACAGAATTTCCTTCAAGTAAATTTGTGCCAGTTTATCCGTTTTGTAAGTCTCACGAATGGCCAAGAAATGTGCCGACTTGGTCAAAGGATCGACTATCACCTAAATAGTATCATTTCCAGTCTGTGAATGAGGTAACTTGGTGATGAAATCCGTAGAAATATTCTCCTATTTCCATGCTGGAATCTCTGGTTGTTGAAGCAAACCTGACGGTTTTTTATATTCCGCTTTGACCTTAGTGCAAGTCAAGCACTTTGACATGTAGGTGGCAATTTCAACTTTCATATTAGGCCACCAGAAGATAATTTTCAGGTCTTGGTACATCTTTTCAGATCCAGGATGTAGTGGGTAACGAGACTTATGAGCTTCATCCATCATCGATTCTTGGAGATTCATGAATAACGGAACCCATACCCTGTCTTCATAATAACGAAGGCCATCCAACTTCTCCTGAAACAACTTCTCAGCTCCTTTGAGAGATTCTGACTTAATTCCTGTAATGCCTCAGCCTGGGCATTCTTAATCTGTGATGGTAGGTCAGGATGAATCATTAATTGCAAAGGCACGAACACGACGAGGCTTTAGGGTTTCCTTGAGACTAAGGGCATTGGCTACCACGTTAGCCTTTCCCAGATGATACTTGATGGCACAGTAATAATCATTCAGAATTTCCAACCATCATCGGTGTCTTATGTTCAGCTCCTTCTGCTTGTAAATGTGCTCAAGACTCTTATGATCAGTGAAGATCATACACTTAGTTCCATATAGGTAATGCCTCCAGATCTTGAGTGCGAATACCATAGCTCCCAACTCTAGATCATGAGTTATATAGTTCTTCTCATGCACCTTAAGTTGTCTCGATGCATAAGCTAACACTTTCTCGCGTTACATCAACACGCAACCCAAACCCTGGATTGACGCGTTGCAATACACCATGAAGTCGTCTGTTCCTTCAGGTCATGCCAAGATTGGTGCACTACATAATTTATCCTTAAGCGCTTGGAAATCCTCTTCTTCCTTGCTACCCCACTTGTAGATGGTTCCTCTGTGAGTTAGGGCAGTCAAAGGTTGTGCCAGTTTGGAGAATCCTTCTATGAAACGTCGATAATAACCAGCTAATCCAAGAAATTGGCGCACCTCCGTAGGCATCGTCAGTGCCGACAAGTTCTTGATTGCCTCATTAACCACATGCCCTAGGATTTGTACTTCTCTCTTCCAGAAGTCACACTTGGAAAACATCGCATATAGCTGTTCGGTTTTCAGAAGCTCTAGAATAGTTCTTAAGTGTTCCTCATGTTCCTCCATATTCTTGGAATAAATGAGTATGTCATCAATTAGGGTTTGCAAACACGATTCATGAGATCCATAAAGAATGCAGGAGCATTCATCAAACCAAATGGCATGACTGCGAACTCAAAGTGTCCATATCATGTTCTGAAAGTTGTCTTGGGTATGTCTCCTTCTCGATCTCTAAGCTGATGATATCCAGTCCTCAGATCAATCTTCGAGTAGTAACTCGATCCTTGTAGTTGGTCAAACAGGTCGTCGATACGTGGAAGAGGGTATCGAATCTTTATGGTAACCTTGTTCAATCTCGGTAATCAATGAACATTTAGAAGTTTCCATCTTTCTTCTTCACGAATAACACAGGTGCTCCCCAAGGTGAAGAACTAGGTGGTATGAAACCCTTATCTAACAGTTTCTGCAACTATTTTAACAATTCCTTGAGTTTATTTGGTGCCAAACGATACGACGCCCGAGCGATGGGGGCAGGTCCTGGTGTCAACTGGATCTGAAACTCTACTTTCCTGTGTGGTGGTAGGCCAGGCAAGTCCTCGGGAAATACCTCAGGAAAATCTTTAACAATAGGAATTATCTTCTAGTCGCTTCTCCTCGGTAATCTTTTTAGTAACTAGGGCTAGAATCGTTAAATGCCCTTTCCACAGACACTTCTGAGCTTTAATGTAAGAGATGATGCCAAACACAACATCACTATTATTGCCTTACACCTTGAGTATCTCTCCATTAGGCAAAGATAATCGAATGAGTTTCTCATGACCATGACGTTAAAGCTTCCGAGTGTAGTAGATGGAAGATCAATATCGAAATCGTACCCAGACAGACTTATCTTACAACCTCAGTATATATGGGAAGACTCTATGATCTAACCGTCAGCTACTTCTACCGTATAGTTCGTGTCTAAGGCTGTAGAGTTAACATCTAGTAATCGACTAAACTTATGCAAAATGAAACTCCTATCAGTACCATAATCAAACAACACACATGCAAAACAACCATTGACGAGAATTTACCAATTACAATAGAAGGATCACTACGAGCCTCACCTGAACCCATGACGAAGGCTCTACCTTTAGCACCACCATTTCCATTACCGTTCCCATTGTCATTTCCATTGCGATTATCAGCTCCACTTCCACCGCCATTGTTCTTCTTCAGTTTTAGGCAGTTCCTCTTGATGTGCCCGGTTTGACCATACTCCTGTTGTATTGGCTGTTTAGCTGCTAAGTTCACATGGCAGTTCTTAGCAGTGTGTCCAAACTTGCCACACCTCTCATAGGTATTTTTGTTGCATGGGCCATTGTGGTGGTAGTTACATTTGTCATACTTAGATAACATTCCAGTGTGGCCACTACCATGTCGTGATAAAGAAGATGATTGGTTTGATGAATGGGAGTTATTGAACTTCCGTGACTGCTATGGTTGCTGCTAAGAAGTTTTCTGTTTATTGTTAGGAGAAGAATCCTATTTTCTCTTATTGTTTCCGTCAGTGGTAGTTGACGTAGAACCATATGGAGGTAGCTTACCCTACGTTACATCCTGATCCATTAACCTGTGGGCCACTCGAATCGTCTCCTAAATGGTGTTTGGCCTGGAAGCGGTGACCATACTCTGAATCTCAGGTGATAGGCCATGAATATATCTCTAATCCTCATGGAAGGAGGATTGACCATGTTGGGAGACAACGTAGCAAGCTCATGAGATCGAGTAGTGTACGCCTCGATCTTGGAACCTGTCATCTTAAGGGTCCAGAACTCCATCTCTAATTCTGCACCTCTTCCCAGGGGCAGTACTCTTCCTTCATCAAAGTCTTGAAATCCTCCCAGGTAGTCTAGTTGGCAATCTTAACTCCTAGCATTTGTACCTGGGTGTTCCACCAGGACAATGCAGCCCCATTCAGGTTGTCGGTGGCGTACTTAACCCAATTTGCCACCGGGCAATTGCACATCTCGAACACCAATTCTAGCTTCTCAAACCACCGTAGGAGTCGTACGGCTCCTTCCGCTCCAGTGAACGGATTGGGTTTACAGTCCATAAAGGAGTTGAATATGCAAGTCGGTTGTCTTGGAAATGAATTTGAGTATTATGATTAGATATTGGAATTGATATTAGGTTATTGAAAGGTATCACGCGGATTTGAAAAAAAAGGTAAGGAAACCTTTACTTACCAACAGGGTTCGGCTGTGGAGGGTGCTGGCTTGCCATCGCGGCGGTAACATTTTGATTGATCTGTGCTGCCAATTCTGAGGCGTCATGGTAATGCTACCTCCACCACATCCACAGCCTCTTCCATACATTCTTTAAAATCACAACATATATAAATAAACAAATATTCAACACATTTAACTTCATTCAAGTATAAGCAATTAAAGAATTTAGCACACATACGACTAATAAGTTCAAATAATAATTTCTATTCAAATAAATTGTAAGTATGTTTTTAATGAATCAAAACAAATACTAAAATCCAAAAACATTAGTCGGATGGGAACAATGCTTCCCATCTAGGTTGAAAAGAAAGAAAGTCTAAGAAATATAGAAATAGACAAGCTAAAGAATCAGTTCGAGTCAACTAATCCCATACTGTTCTCTGGTTCATCTTCTGGCTGCTCCTCAGGTGCTTCTTTAGGTTCTTCCTCTGGGTCCTCATCTAGGTCTTCCTTAGGCACTGGGTCATCCGCGATCTAAAGTGCAGCTAACTATGCCTCCAGTCTAGTCAGTCTCTCTTCCAGCACTAAGTTATGATTATCCTGCTCGTCCATACGGACAGAAAGTGCCATCACGCTACCACCCATGTTATGCTGCCCAGTAATGGACATCAATAGTCACTCCTCTAGCGTCTCCACCTTCAAGCGTAGCTTCTTCATGTCATATCGCAAAGCAGATCTCTCAGCAGTGAGTCCTCTAACGTGCAGTCGCTCAGTATCTAGTTTAGCAACCAGAGCTACAATAACTTGCTCGGGGGGAACGTCAGGAGGGAGAAGGGTAGATGCCATAGCAGTAGTCGCTAACCTAGTCCTAGGTCTAGTAGCAGGTAGGGCTGGAACATGCTCCATGTACACCATACAGTGTATGTAAGTGGAAAAGTAATCCTAGTCGCGTGGAGTGTCGCGCTCAGGTATCGCGAATGGTTGATCCCAATCCATCTCATCATCAGGAAAAGGAAGTCGAGGCCAGTCAGCTACTCTATCAGGTACGGGAGGAGTAGGTGACTCGGAACAAGCTGGTCCCTTACCTAGGGCTCATGATGAAGATGCCATTCCTGTAGTAAATCCTTATAGAAATAAGCCCAAGCAAGTAAACAGCAAGCAAGTATAACTTAACAATCTATGTTTGTGTAACTAATGCAATCCAACTATAGTTTAAAATGCAACACAAATGAGATGCACATTTTTTCTTTTCATTTTAGTATGCTATAACCATTGGCTCTAATACCAATCTGTCACACCCTAAAATTCAACAAATGGGGCATTACTGTTAGGCGCGTGACATACCAGGATCTCAGCCATTAGTTACACCAAATGACATAACATTTATAAAACATAATTACTCATTGATACTAAAGTTTCCAAATCAGAGTTAAACAAGAAAACATAATAGAAATTACGGAAGCATATTAGTATATAATTCAAATGGTGTGACATGCTCAAAAATTAAATAAAGTATAAGTTGCTAGCAATAAAAATGTATTTAGTTGACTCAGACAATGATGAAATGCAATGTGAGATGATCCTATCGTGCATGCCTTGGGAACTTGAAAGAAACATGCTAAGTGTCAACACAAGGTTGGTGAGTTCACAGGTTTTGATAAACAGAACATAATGTAAATAGATACAGTAAACAAAGTAATATCAGTAGATAGCTAGTCTACATAACAAGTTACTAAGCGTATGAAGTTTGCAACCGAAGCTGACAATGTAAATGAAGGCCTCGGCTGTGAATACCAGGTCACAACAACATAAATTAGGTCAATTAATCACCCGTTTGACATACGGTTGTGCTAGCGCGACTAGCCTGGGTGGGGTTTGTCAAACCCAGTAGATCTACTCAGAATTACCTTGCTGTAATACGTATATTAACGGTTTGAATATGAGGACTTAAGTGGTATAACACTAGTAAACAAATGATATTACAGTAATACTGATCAATGAAAATGAGTTTGAATACATGTTTCTTTCACCCCAAGAAAGTAAGTAAAGTAGGGCTGAGAACTCACCTTGAATGCACAGCAATGAGTAAACGAAAGCACAATGATTAGAGTCCCGATTATCCTAAACTTCATTTAATAACTAATTAACATTAATTATTAAATATTAGCACAAGGATGGTATGGTTTCTCATTCCACGACATGGTTACGGTTCCAGTTATCAATTTTTCTCATTCATACGTAAGCACACTCAAAATTGTATAAAACCCAATTATTCTCATGTATACAAATTCATGTACAAAGATAATTATTATACATTTTCTTTAGAATAACTTATTTAATGAAACCCATACAATTTATAATACGTCCCTTACATATCACAACCGCAATACGGCCCAAACAAAAATACGCACGTATAATATATATCAGTCAAACATAATATATATTATACACAGCAATAATCTATTCAACACTCATACACATAATATATATTATACATATACAATCATAACATTTATTCACATACACACATATTATGTAACATACACACCCATACTATTTCACGCTCGCACGCAAACAACACCCATGCATAATGCAACACAACGGACTAGAACACACACATAGATATAGCCTTTAAGCTGTAAGGCCCCGTTCTCGGAGACCTCACAGTTGGACAATCATCGCATTATTACATAAAACATTACATAATTCATAAAATATGCAGTGGAAATTCATTTAACAAAAGCCATTCATAAATCATTATAGTTACTGTTGTTAAGCAATACAACGTTGATCATCAGTTTCAAAAGAATTGTTTAATTGCATTAAAAAACAACAATAGCATCAAAATATGAATGGATGTCAGTCTTGTCCCACCGAGTAGCTTCCCACTCATGCCATTCTCAGCAATGCTTACCTGTCAACTGAAAATGTATAGAAGTTAACGTTGCTGAGTGAGTTCTAGTTTTAACAGTATTAGAATACCTTGTATAGATATATGAAGATATCCTTTGTTGTAAAATACTTTCTTTATTTTGGTTTGTGATTACATATCATACATACAGCAAGGTAATGCTTTCTTTCATTCTTTACTAAACGCATTCATTCATTTGGTACTTTTATCATTATCTTTCACTTTCTTACGGAGCAATGTGCAATACCCCGAACATTGTGCATGATGGTGATGCTGGTCCTGTGGTCTATAAATAGACCACGAACATTGTGCACTAAGCTGACCCAGTCACCTAGGGTATGCTACAAGGGTTCCTGTCAGTCTCAATGACTGACCCTGCATGCATCCTTCGGGTTAGCTAAACTGCATACAGTTGAGGTAACGATAATGTGGTCGCGCACCTCTTATTCATTTGCCTGCAAGACTTGCATTCTTTCATTTATGTTTTATTTTTCTTTATCATTAATCTTTCGCTTTTATTAATGATAATACTTTACATATACGTTCATCAACACACCACTTAAAGTCACACAACAATAATTATTATGGAACATAAGAACAGCTTATCATTATGCATAATAATAACAATTAAAACCCTAAAGTCAAACTAGGGTCAAACCCTAATCATTCTGTTTTCCTCAAAAATTCAGAAACTAATCTTCTGTTTTCCTCAAAAATTCAGAAAATAAACGAAGTGTTCTGGGCGCATGAGCACTATGAAGGCGCATGAGCACTGCTTAGGCATTTTTCAACTATGCGGGCGCATGAACACACTTAGGCATTTCAACACTTAGGCGCATGAGCCACTGCGGGCGCATGGGCACTATTTAGACGCATGGGGTATACTTAGGCGCCTGAGCCTAAGACTTAAGCGCATAAGCTACTCTTCAGGCGCGTGGACTTACACTTAGAATTTCTAAGGCGTAATTTGGGCGCATGGGGTACTGTTTGGGTGCATAAACCCTATTTGGGCGCATGACACTACTTAGAACTTTTTCTAAGGCAAATGTTAGGCGCATGGGCCCTCTTTGGGCGCATGACCATCTATGTACGTGTTTCTAACATATTTTTCAATCCCAAACTTCATATCATCCTATTCTAAGCTTATTATAACCATTCTAAGTATACATATCATATAAACAACCCTAAAACATCATCATACATGTATCAATACATACGATTGCATACATAATAATTATAAAACCATGTTAATACATTTTCAGCCCTAAAAACATTTTAAAACAAGTAAAAGACGGGGTCTAGAACTCACCTATTATAGTAAACAAGTAAAACACCTCCAAACTTGCTTATTCACGGGTTTGAGCACCTAGAATAAGCCAAAACAAACCGTCGAACACGTAAAACACATCTATATCGGTTTTAATGTGGTAAACCTCACATAACAGAACCAAAAACACTAGAAAACACTTACAAAATGTGAATTTCAGCCTTTTTTCTTGAAGAACCAAAGGAAACAACTCTTTCTTCTTCTCCTCTCCTTTTCAGTCGACCAAAAAGCATAAAGTGGGCATGGCATGGGCGGCCATGCCCCTTATATATAAAAATATTTGACTTTTGTACTATTTTTCACTTTGCCCCCTTCCACTATAGCTTCTTTCTATTTCCTTCAAGATACTTTTATTTCCTTTTATTTTCACTAGAAATTTTGTGTGTTACAAGTCTACCCCCTTAAAGAGGTTTTGTCCCCGAAACCTATCACTCTTTGAATAACTGTGGGTAATGTTGTCTCATCTCTTCTTCAGTCTCACATGTAGACTCTGAGCCCTTTCGGTGTTTCCACTGCTCACGCACTAGTGGAACCACTTTATTCCTCAGCCTCTTTTCTTTTCGATCAATAATTGCCATTGGTTGCTCTAAATAATTAAGCCGTTCATCCACTTCATTATCATCCAGTGGTACAATCATATCTTCATCGGCTAGACACTTCCTCAGATGAGATACATGGAATATCGGATGAATTCCACTTAGCTCATCGTGTAGCTCTAGCTTATAGGCCACCTCTCCTACTCGAGTAATGATTCAGAAAGGTCCTATATACCTCGGGCTTAGCTTGTCCCTCTTCCGGAACCGAATAATTCCTTTCCAAGGTGAAACCTTCAACATAACTCGGTCGCGCACCTTTAAATCGATCGGTCTAATCCTCTTGTCGGCGTACGACTTTTGCTTATCTTTTGCTACCTTCATAAAGGCTTTGATTCTTTCTAACTTCTCAGTGCCTCGATCACCTCAAGGATTCCCAACTCTTTTTGTCCAATATCACCCCAACATAGGGGTGTTCTACACCTTCTACCATATAGCATCTCGTAAGGTTGCATGCCAATGCTGGCATGATAATCGGATTATACGAGAATTCTGCTAACGGTAAGTGATTGTACCAACTTCCTCTGAAATGGATCACTCATGCTCAAAGCATATCCTCAAGTGTCTGGATCGTCCTCTCAGACCGACCATCATTTAGAGGATGATAAGCCGTGCTAATATGTAGCCTCGTCCCCATCGCATCATGGAATCTCTTCCAAAACTTTGATGTAAACTGAGTGTCACGATCAGATACAATAGACATAGTACACCATGACGAGCTACAATCTCTTTAATGAACAGATCCGCCAATCTTTCTAATGAATACGTCTCACGGATCTGTAGGAAGTGAGTACTCTTGGTCAGTCGATCAACTATCACCCAAATGGTATCGCACCCCCTCGCCATACGAGGCATCTTAGTAATAAAATCCATGGTGATTGCTCCCACTTCCACTCGGGTATATCCAAGGGTTGGATCTTCCCATATGGCTTTTGATGTTTCGCCTTCACTTGCAAACAAGTAAGGCATTTGCTCATGTACTCTACCACATCATGCTTTATTCCCGGCCACCAATAATCCTTCTTCATATTCTGATACATCTTCATGGCACCGGGATGAATCGAGTATCGAGTCTTATGAGCTTCATCCGTGATCCGCCCCCGTAGGTCTCTATAATGATGAATCCATATTCGCCCATTTGAGGTTCTAACTTCGTGGGTGTTTTCTCCCAATTCCGTGACTAAACCTCTCATTCTTTCAGAGTTAAGGCAATCCTCTTTTAACGCCTTATCTTGGAATCCTTTAACTTGCGTCATTAAGTCTGCGGTCATAACCAGGTGATAAGCCTTCACCCGAATCGTCTTGGGTCTCTCCTTTCGGCTCTGGGCATCGGCCATAACGTTAGCCTTACCCGGATGATAACAGGTCTCACCATGATAATCCTTGATAAGCTCTAGCCATCTCCCCTATCTCATGTTGAGATCCTTCTGCTTGAAGAAGTACTTCAAGCTCTTGTGGTCGGTAAAGATGGTGCACTTCGTCCCGTATAAGTAGTGCCTCCAAATCTTCAATGCAAAAACCACGGCCGCTAACTCCAAATCATGGGTAGGGTAGTTGACTTCGTGGGTCTTCAGCTGTCGGGATACGTAGGCTATTGCCCTTCCACGTTGCATTAACACTCAACCTAGCCCTAAATAAGAAGCATCCGAGTATACCACTAAGTTTTCACTCTGTTCGGGTAATGTCAAGACAGGAGCTTGAGTCAATCTCGCCTTCAACTCTTTGAAAGCACACTCCTGTTCCCGTCCCCACACAAATTTCACATCCTTATAGGTCAATTAAGTCAAAGGTGAGGCTATATTGGAAAAGTCTTGGATGAATCTTCTGTAATATCCTGCCAAACCTAAGAAACTACGAATCTCGGATGGCGTCTTTGGACACTTCCATTGCATCACCGCCTCAACCTTTGCTGGGTCTACCATAATTCCTTTGGCATTAACAACATGACCCAAAAATTGCAACTCGCGCAACCAAAAAGCACACTTAGAGAATTTAGCATATAAATTCTCTCTTCTAAGCGTCTCCAACACCTCGTATATGTGGCCGACATTTTCTTCCTCACTTCTCAAATAAATCAGGATATCATCAATAAACACGATCACTGATTTATCTAACATGGACTGACACACTCGATTCATCCAATCCATAAAGGCAGTTGGCGAGTTAGTTAATCCAAAAGACATAATGAGGAACTCGTAGTGTCCATAACGCGTACGAAAAGCTGTTTTAGGGATATCTTGCTCCTTTACCTTTAACTAATGGTAGCCAGATTGGAGATCTATCCTTGAGAATTAACTGGCACCTTGGAGCTTAGCAAACAAGTCATCAATCCTCGGTAATGGATACCGATTCTTCACCGTCAACTTGTTCAGCTCTAGGTAGTCGATGCACATCCGCACACTACCATCCTTTTTCTTTACAAACAAGACCGGAGAGATACTAAGTCAAATGAACCATTTATACATTAACTCTTGCAGTTGAGCCATTAGTTCCTTTATCTCCGTCGGAGCTAATCGATATGGTGCTTTGGCAACGGCTTGAGCACCGGGTATCAGATCAATCTGGAACTGAATTTCGCGATCCGGTGGCACGCCTGGTAAATCCTCTGGAAACACGTCTGGAAAGTCATGCACCACTGCTACATCATATAATTGTGGTACCGACACATCCACGTCTTTCACGTAGGCCAGATAGGCACTACATCCACGCCTCATGTACTTCCCCGCCACCTCCATTTAAATCACCTTTGGAACCGTAGTGACGCGATCACCGTAGACTGTCATCGAACTTCTATCGGGTGCAACTAATCGAATCATCTTCTTGCGACACACGATGTTTATTTCATAGGTTGCTAACCAATCCATCCCTACTACTATATCGAATCCGCTTAGGGGCGTCACATGTAAATTGGTAGAAAACCTACGACCTTCTAGTTCTATGGTACAGTCCCCTATCATATCAGTAATTCTAGTGAACTTACCAATAGCAGTTTCTACATCGAATGGCTCACTAATACTTTTACTACTAGCAGACAACTTATCACATAAAGTAGGAGAATTAAAACTCCTACTATCACCAGAATCAAATAATACAGAGGCACGAGTTTGGTTTACTAGAAACATACCTGACATGATATCGGGGTCCACTCTGGCCTCCTCCTGGTCATCGTGAAGGCTCTAGTACTCGCCTTCTGTCCTCCTTCTTCAGCCTTCTCCTTCACCCCAGAGCTTTCCGCCCTCGGCTTCTTGCAGTCCTTACTCACGTGGCCCTCCTTGCCACAACTATAACACCTCGGCACCCTACAGTCTCTAACAATGTGGCCAGGCTTGCCACACTTGAAGCATACATTCAATCCCAACCTACACTCACCGGTATGCTCCCTTCCACATTTACCGCACTTCCTTAGCCCCGAGCTTAACGACCCCCTCCGATCATCCACCTTCATCTTTTTTTGTTTGGAGTGAAACCATAACGTCCAAACCTCTTCCTATTCCAATTCTTATCACCACCACTCTTCTTTGTCACCTCCACCACCGTCTCCTCTCGCTTATCATACAACCTACCCGCCAGGTCTACAACCGATCGAAAGGTACCTGGCTGAGTAGTGATCAAATGCCTGTGAATGTCAGCTGACAATCTTTGGATGTACCTCTTAATATTCCTTGACATCGGCGTCACCTGATCCGGCACCATCCTTGCCATTTCGTTAAATTTGGTGGTGTATTGCTGGTGGGTCATGGTTCCCGCCTCAAGTTGTAGGAACTCCCACTCGATCTTGTCAAGTTCCCGGTGAGTACAGAATTCCTCGACCACCAGCTTCTTCAACTCCCTCCATCGCATCTTTCGATGGCTCTGGCACCCTCAGCTTGGATAATGTTGTCCCTCCAACACAACGTTGAGTTGACAAAAGAGTGAGTAGCAAACTTCACCTTCTGGTCTTCACGACACTCACTAATCTCCAACACCGCTTCCATCTCCCTCACCCAGTGGTGTGCAGTAGTAGCAATACTGTTTCTATTGAAGGTCGGGGGCTTACACCATTGGAATGCCCCATAACTACACCCCTTAGCCGTCACCCCCACAGAAGCATCCTCCTCATCACTTGACAACACTATATCAGGCTCAGGCTATTCCTCCTCCCTCTTTCTCTCCATTCCCGTTGATCCTTTCTTATCCTCCTTCTCACTTCTCTCTTCACTACTCACTAACCCTGATAACTTTGGTCACCATAGGCGGTAAGACTGTCTGCATGATCTGGTGCACCTCATCAGCAATCGCGTCCCTTGCTGAGGCATTCAAACTAGTATTCTCGTTCTCCTCACTCCGGCCATGAACCTCAGGATTCTCGTGAGCTGTCTCAGTAGCCTTAGCACCACTCCTGGTAACACGTGGCCCAGGACCACGTCCACCACGACCTCTGCCCTTAGAAGCCTTCGAAGATTTCCATCTAGCCA
Source organism: Flaveria floridana (assembly GCA_018326465.1). Classification (NCBI taxonomy): domain Eukaryota; kingdom Viridiplantae; phylum Streptophyta; class Magnoliopsida; order Asterales; family Asteraceae; genus Flaveria; species Flaveria floridana. The sequence continues at coordinate 19,076 of BJCO01051308.1, forward strand.
TCCCCTAATGCTATAAGATTCAAACACTAACACAGTCATTCAAGGTAATAGCTTAGTTTATGTTGAGTATAGTAAGTCCCTAATTACAGTGGCCAGTTGTTATTAACCACTTACTTTACTCTTCACACCATAAGCATTTCCTATCCTGACTATATTAGTATCTAAATCTACTAAGAACACATAAGTCAAATAGCACACACATATAATACTGCTTAACTTTAAGAAAGAAATACCTGATGGCACGTAGCTACGCGGGTTGACATCCCTCCATTCATCCTATTTTCATTTTAAGTTTAGGTTTTTAAAAACATTTACCCAATTCGCTTAAACTTTAACTCTGATACCAACTTGTAAGACCCTGTTCCCAGAGACCTCACAGTTGGACAATCATCGAATTATTACATAAAACATTACATAATTCATAAAACATGAAGCGGAAATTCATTTAACAAAAGCCATTCATAAATCATTATAGTTACTATTGTTAAGCAATACAACGTTGATCATCAGTTTCAAAAGAACTGTTTAATTGCAGTACAAAACAACAATAGCATTAAAATATGAATGGATGTCAGTCTTGTCCCGTTGAGTAGCTTCCCCCTCGTGCCATTCTCAACAATGCTTACCTATCAACTAAAAATATATAAAAGTCAGCATTGCTGAGTGAGTTCTAGTTTTTAAAGTATTAAAATACCTTGTATAGATATATGAAGATATCCTTTGTTGTAAAATACATTCTTTATTTTGATTTATGATCACACATCATACATAGATCAAGATAATACTTTCATTCATTCTTTACTGTACGCATTCGTTCATTTCATACTTTTATTATTATCTTTCACTTTCTTACGAACGAATAGCAATACCTCGAACATTGTGCATGAAGCTGATGCTGGGCCTGTGGCCTATAAATAGACCACGAACATTGTGCACTAAGCTGACCCAGTCAGCTAAGGCATGCTACAAGGGTCCCTATCAGTCTCAATGACTGACCCTACATGCATCCTTTGGGTTAGCTAAACCGCATACAGTTGAGCTAACGACAACATGGTCGTGCACCTCCCATTCATTTTCTTGCAACACTTGCATTCTTTCATTTATGTTCCACTTTTCTTTATCATTAGTCTTTCACTTTTATTAATGATAATACTTTACGTATAGTTTCATAAACACACCACGTAAAGTCACACAATAATAATTATTATGGAACATAAGAACAGCTTATAATTATGCATAATAATAACAATTAAAACCCTAAAGTCAAACTAAGGTCAAACCCTAATCATTCTGTTTTTCTCAAAAATTAAGAAAATAAACTAAGTGTTCTGGGCGCATGAGCACTGCTTAGGCGTTTTTCAACTATGCGGGCGCATGAGCACACATAGGCATTTCAACACTTAAGCGCATGAGCCACTCCGAGCGCATGGGCACTATTTGGGAGCATGGGGTATACATAGGCGCCTGAGCCTAAGACTTAGGTGCATGAGCTACTATTCAAGTGCATGGATTTACACTACCAATTTCTAGGTGCATGGGGTACTGTTTGGGTGCATGAACTCTATTTGGGCGCATGACCCTACTTTTTCTAAGGCAAATGTTAGGCGCATGGGCCCTGTTTGGGTGCATGACCATCTATGTACATGTTTCTAACATATTTTTCAATCCCAAACATCATATCATCCTATTCTAAGCTTATTAAAACCATTCTAAGTATGCACATCACATAAACAACCCTAAAACATCATCATACATGTATCAATACATACGGTTGCATACATAATAATTATAAAACTATGTTAATACATTTTCAGCCCTAAAAATATTTTAAAACATGTAAAAGAAGGGATCTGGAACTCACCTATTGTAGTAAACAAGTAAAACTCCTCCAAACTTGCTTGTTCGTGGGTTCGAGCACCTTGAACAAGCCAAAACAAACCACCGAACACATAAAACACATCTATATCAGTTCTAAGGTGGTAAACCTCACATAACTGAACCAAAAACACTAGAAAACACTTACAAAATGTGAATTTCAGCCATTTTTCTTGAAGAACCAAAGGAAACAACTCTTTCTTCTTCTCCTCTCTATTTCAGTCGACCAAAAAGCAGAAAGTGGGCATGACATGGGCGACCATGCCCCTTATATATAAAAATATTTGACTTTTGTACTATTTTTCACTTTGCCCCATTCCACTATAGCTTCTTTCTATTTCCTTCAAGATACTTTTATTTCCTATTATTTTGACTAGAAATTTTGGATGTTACATGAGCACACATACATGCATGTACTATGCATTCCCCATACCTCCTGCTAGTATCCCCATTTAATTACTCCCACATAGCATGCAAAATACACCTGGAATACACAAGTCAAAGTTCACGTGTGTTGACCACCCCAATACCACCATTGTTGTTGGTAAACCCCCACAAAATAGCAGCTAACACACACACACACACATCTTCACACTCACGCACCCATAAACACCCACACCTGTAAGCACAGTCACATAGTAGCAGTTCACACACATCCCCACAAACATACATACACACCTATATATATATACATACACCTATATATATATGTATATATACATACATACATACATATATATATACATACATATATATATACATATGTATATGTATACATATGTATATGTATACATATGTATAGGTATACATATGTATATGTATACATATGTATAGGTATACATATGTATATGTATACATATGTATATGTATACATATGTATATGTATACATATGTATATGTATACATATGTATATGTATACATATGTATATGTATACATATGTATATG
>BJCO01051504.1:0-11999 GCA_018326465.1 Flaveria floridana
ATTTCATTTAATTTTGAAGTCATTAAATAAATTTGGTGAAGTACTAACGGACTCGTTGGGTAGTAAACTCCAGAAAGACACGTAGTTGCGTTTTTAAAAATTTAAAGCATTTTTGTTACTTCTTCGATAATGGCCCAACCCGATGGATGGTAAGAATTTGCCTTTCCCCGACTTACCAAACTATTATGAAAGGCTATTAAAGTATCTTTTTGTTCAATAGCCTTTTCAAACATGTTACAAGTGGAATTCTATCGCGTTGGTACGTCCTAATTCGGGCCTAAACATTTAGTATTTGCGTCTTTACAAACTTGCGATATTTAGTATATCTTTGGTTATTACTAAAAATATCACGTAATATTCTTTTAAAACAATCTTTAACTGTTTCAATCGTTTTTAAACCTTCTTGAACGGCTAAGTTTATGATGTGCGCAACACATCGACTATGAAAAAACACACCCTCACACATTGGTTTATATTTTAATTTCAAATGATCTATCACAAGAGTGTTATTTGACGTATTATCTAAAGATATAGAAAATATTTTATTTTCTAATTTATACTTTTGAATAACTTTATCAATAAGATAAAAAATATTTTGGACGGTGTGAGGATAATCAAACAATTCAAACGCAATCATACGTTTCATCATTTGCCACGAATCGGGTTCAACCCAATGGGCGGTGACACAAATGTACGAGTCCGGTGAACCGTGAGGTGTCGACCAAACATCACTAGTTAAGTTAACACCGGTTTGTAAATTTTCAAAATAAGATATTAATTCATTTTTAACTTTTTTCCATATATTTAAACAATCTCTTCGAAGAGTAGCACGACTTATATTGGTGTAACGTGGTTGGAGAGTTTGTTGAATAAGTTGAGTCAAACGTTCGCTGTCGAAATGTTTGAATGGCAAGCTTTCTTGAATTACAAAAATGCACCATTTGCTCCCGAACCGCATCAACGTTATAAGCTCAAATATTTCCTTCGTTTGTCATCGAAGCTTGACCTTGAGAAGATTCACCTTTTAATGCTTTACAATATTTATTTGCAATATGGTTTTTCAACGTTGTGTTCGTATCTTTTTTGAAAAACTTATGACAAAACTAGCAATGAGCCTTGTTTGGATCACTAGCCATTTGACATAAATCGTAATTGCACCATATTTCAGGGTTCCTATTCGTAGGAAGGATTGCTACCACCACGTTGCTTGAAGACGCTTCACAACCAACGGATGATTGAACACTTGATGAAGCCATTTGAGAGATTTTTTATCGGAGCGTTTAAAACGAAAGTATTTGTGAGAGCGTTTTTGAGATTTTTGAGAGTAGAGAGTGGTATAAGTTGTGATTCAACCAAAACATCAAATACATATATATACTAATTTAATGGGGGTATAATGGTAAAAAAAATAAAAAAAACGGTCAAAAAATGAAAAAATGGCTATATAGCCGTTTCCCAAAGGTAACCGGTTTGAAAACCGGGTTTAAAACCGGTTTGAAAATCGGATTGAAAAACCGGTTTGGGACTGGTTTGAAAACCGGTTTGAAACCGGCTTGAAAATCGGTTTGGAACCGGTTCGGTTCAAAAACCAGTTTTAATTTTCAAATTGGAAACCCGGGGAGGAACCGGTGGTTTGGGCCGGTTTCGAACCGGTTTGGGCCAAACCGGTTTGGGCCCCAAACCGGTTTCGGTTTTTCCGGCCGAACCGGTTACCGAACCGGTTTTTTCGGCCACCTCTAGACTGGACCATGAGTATGGACCTAATGCACGACTGAACCATCAGCATGACCCAATTGCACGATTGGCAGCATCAGTATGCTCAATCGCACGATTGGCAAGATCGGTATGATCCAATCACCCGATTGGTAAGGCGTCTAGGTCATTCGTGCGATTGGACCTCGGTCGCACGTCCGAACCATGCGTATGGGTCCAGTCGCACAATTGAAATCCCTATGGGTATAAATAGAGAATCAGTCGGTCGTGACCTACTCACTTGTTTTAAACGCTCTGAAAAAACCGACAAACTAGCGGACCCCATTTCGAATTTTCTTTTTGATCTAGTGCGATAGCTTGTTCTCTAACCGATCTACGTTGGATTATAGGTATATTCAAGAAGAAATCATGATGAATTAGGGTGCCAAATCGGTTATTCACCCAAAAGCTTGTTTAACTTATAAACATTGACAAAGAACTCATAAAATTGAACATTAAATAAGCTTGAAAGTGAAATTAAACTATAACTGGTGTTTTAACGAGTCTTGGCGTGTCAAATGACATAAGTATTGAAATGGTTGTTTCTGATTTGAAAAAAATTCAAGTCTTTGGACTCACACAGTACGTATACGACTGGACATCCGGATGAACTTCAATCGCACGATTGAACCATACGCATGTTTCAATCGCACGATTGAACCAATCGGTACTTCAGTCGTACGAATAGACCAATCTGATGTCAAAATGTGCGACTAAACTTAGTCATATGCTCAATCATACGACTGCGTTCATTCGTATGGTCCAATCATACGATTGAACCAGTAGCGCGTGATCAGTTTCAAAGTCAAGTATTTTTATGTGTTGAACTGATCTAGCTTGTTGATTGGGTGTTTGTGAGTTGTGTTACAGTGAAATGGTTGAACGGTGGATGACGAACACCAAGCACAACATTTGTGCTTACTTGAACACGACATCAAGGAACGCTGCTGAGTTCGTAGGAATTATCAAATTCCTAAACCGATCCAGGATTTACCGAGATATTTCTACTGCATGTACACCATACATATCTCTACAGCAAGCATTCTGGGAGAATGTAGTGGTAGACCATTCCATTGAGCCATACCAAATTAGAAGCTTGATTTTCGATAAGGTGATCGATATTGGTGAAGATGATCTAAGAAGGGTGTTGGGCCTGGGAGAAAATAGGGATCATCCGACCAAACTACATCCCCTTGTTATACGTGGCTGTTTTCTGAGGATTAAGTACGCTGGTGACATCAATGCTAGAGTGCTTAACAAGAGCAACATATGCCCACCCTTCAAGTATTTAGCTCATGTGATTCTTAGTGCATTGCTTCATGTCAAGGTGGGTTCGATGAGCTAAGTGATCAAATTCAAAATGCTTTTGTGGAGCTAGTTCTGTACCATCCGTTCAGCTTCTTGAAGATGTTCTTCAACTACATGAAGGAGAACATTAAGATGAAAGGGAAGGAAAGCTTTTGCATGTATCCAAGATTCCTCCAGATAGTGATGAATGAGAAGCTTCCCAACCTACCAAAGAACAAAGATGACGAGGTCATATTGGAGGTGATAGATGACACGATACTGGGAAGGATGAAAGTGTACAGGGGAAGCCACAGGAGCACCCATTTCGATGATTGTTTGGCCATCTGGCAAGAGCAGATTATGTTACACCAACGGAGATGGCGTCACGATAATAGTGATTCAGTGTAGAGAATATGGTGATTCCAGATGATGATCAGGATGATGATGATGATGACCAGGATGAAGGTCAAGGAGGTGGTGGTAAAGCCTTAAGTCACTCCCGATCGGCTGAAACATCCACTGCCGAACAACCTCCTTAGCAGGGAGGATCATCTTCTGCTGGAGGTTCTGGGCAATCTTCTGTCAACACAGACTTCCCAACCATTTAGGACTTAGGGAACTTTGACTTGGGTGATGAATCAGAAGGCTCTGAGGAAGAGCCTCTTGTTAGACAGGTAGGAGGGAAGTGGGTTGCCACTGAACGAGGCAAAGAGTTGGTTGGTGTGCGATAGAAGAAATCAACAGGGGTGGATACTGAGGAACCTGATCCATCCTACACACCTGAACAACCAATCTCAAAAAGAAAGGAACCTACGACTCCCTCTAGTTTGAGAAAGAAAAGGATGGCCAGGCCTTACCATAAGAAGGGTAAGCGCCAGAGGTTGGTGCTGATGAGCTATTACATGCCCTCTCAAACCTTTCCAGCTACATCCATGGCTACTACCACAATCTCACGTACTACCACCATCCTACCCTCTACTAAACCAATGCTCACACCAGCCTCACCCAAAATAACCATAACCACAACCACCCAAACCTTACCAATTCCCACACCTTTATACACAACCTCAACCACCAACCCATCCATTTCACAAGCTGGCACTTCAACCCATCAAGTTCCCACTTTTCAGGGATCTTCCTTGCCCACAGTTGGTCTGGAGGAACAACTTCCTAGCCTTAATAGGTTGGTACTCAAGATGTTAGCTGCCAACAACCTCAAATCCAACCAGATCAGCCAACTAATGTCAGAGAATAAAGCTTAAGGTCAACAGATTGCCCTACTTACTGAGAAAAATAAGGCAAATTAGCGTGCCTTAGTTAGGGCGTATGAGGCTCTTTAAACTCAGAATCAGCTACTGCTAGCATCCACTAATAATATTGATGAGTTACAAAAGAAGAAAAAAAAGATTATGTTAAGATTGAAAGAAAGGAAGGAGGAAACATTGAAGATCAAAGGAGATGGAGATGATGATGATGATGACTCAAGTGATGTTGAGTCTGATGATGATGATGATGAGGAAGACATAAATGAGACAGATGAGGAGAAGGAAAAGGATGAAAATGATGATAAAGATCAACCAGAGGGTGAAGGCAAAGCTCCAGCATCTCCACAATCTGATAAGGAAAGACGAACCAAAAGGAACCAAGATCAGGGAGCTTCGTCCTCTGCTCCTCAAGACAAGGATCATCAAAAGAAAGATACAAGTAATAATTAACAATGTTTATGTAATTCAAACTTATATGTATTGAAATTTATTAAATTAATGAAAATGTTTATATGAAATGCTATGATGTTTATTAAACTTTGTTGTGTTGATTACTCTATCTAGCAGGTAAATCTCACCAGGTCGATGAACACGATGTTGCACCTCTCCTGCAAATCAAGACACAGTTTACTATGATTCTTGATTTGCATGGGATTGTTAGGAGATCAGTGAGTTACTATGATTCTTGATTTGCATGGGATTGTTAGGAGATCAGTGAGTTATGCACCAGAAGAGGGGGAGATCATTCATGACTTCTCAGATGAACAGACTGCAGAGATGTTCAGACTAAACCCCAATGAGATCATCAGAGTCGCACCAGAAGTTGATGTTATCAGTGATGAGGAATTACATGGTGTAGATGAGGTGGAAATAGAGGATGTCACTTCTGATTATTATCTACAGTACACTAATAGCGATGGAGAAGTCTTACCTGATTTAGGTGAGATGTTTGACAGTGAAACCTTCGACAAGGTACATGAGAAGGTCACTGAGAAAGAATCGACTGAGAAGATAGCTTAAATTGATGATGCTAATGTGGAGTAGAGAAAAGCTGAGTAGGCTGCATGTCTAGTTGAGATGAGAAACCAATATGAACCTCCAAAGCAGAATGCCTACATAAAGTTGTATAAAGTTAGAAGGCATCAGAAGGTGTCAGGGAAATAATCAGCTGGGTTTATTTTGAAGACTTAAACGTTTATGCTATCAAAAGAGAGAAGGGAATCAATTACTTCAGATATCCTCATGATCTGAAGACTCTACCGGGTTTAGAACTGAACAGACTAGCATGTTTAAACCTACTGTATGAAGACTCAAGATAGATTTCAGGATGGTTTGAAAGGGCCTTAAGGAAAGGGTATCACACTAAGTGGGTGAACTTCAAACTATAACAACTGATGTGGTTCGTGAGAAAACTGAAGTTAATACCATTTCAGGAAGACCGAGGGAAGTTCTGAAGTGGAGACCACCCAGGACCATGGCAAAAAGTCCATTAAGGAAAATCCCATAGGAGTTCATGCCTCACTTCAAATGGTGGTATTATGACTGGAGGACAGGTGAAGCCGTTATTGTATTAAATCGACAAGGAAAGATTGAGACGATCAGGGTGTTTGACCCGATGTGGCTTATAAACTTGTATGAGAATGATGTTTACATGTTATACAAGTGGCCACTATTCTATGATACTCTGGACATAGTGCAAGCTCTACAATTCCAGCATGTAATCAGACTGTGCTTCGTGTTCGAGATCCATGCTAGTGTCACAAAAGAAGAAAAGTTCAAGAAGTTTGCTGAATGTTTAAAGAATGTTAGACGATAGAGTGAACTAGGTCCAAGGGGGAGTTTGTTGATACACAATGTCCCTAGTTCATTGTACTTAAATGTTTAGGTCTTTCATTCTTACATATATGTAATACAAGGGTATTTTGGTAATATGATATGTGTTTGAATGTCTATTTACTATTTAATGTTTCTTATCCTTATATCATTTATAAATACACACTTGAATGAATATTATATATGGGTTTGTAGTAGTTATTCATTGTTTTGAGTTAATAATGATTCAGGAATGTGTTTGACTTAGTCTTATGGTTATTCATGCTAATGGACCATGCTTATGGACCAGTCGCACGATTGAACCAGGTGATTGGCTTAGTCGCACGACTGAGTCATGAGACTAGCTCGGTCACACGATTGAACCAATCGTGTAGTTCAGTCATGCGTATGAATGAATCGTATCGCTCAGTCGCACGACTGAACCATGCTAATGGCTCAGTCGTACGACTGTACACTGCAACCTATAAATACCACATAATTCGTGGAAAAACATAACAGTTCGAATTATTTCATACCCTAGCCATCCAGAGAGATCTATCACGTCCATCCAAGTTCACAATTCGTCCCGGATCGTTTTCTATCCATTCTTAATGTTGTCCTATCGTTAGTTTGATTTGGGTTTACATTCTCACTGATTGGATCACCAATCAAATAGGATTTCACACTATTTGATTAGGTTTCACCTTGAATCAGTTAGTACTCCATACGTACACGGTCCTAACAGAAATAATCAGATAGCAGGTGTCCTATATGAGCTCGTGAGCTCAAATTAAATAACTAACAAGTATAACAACCTATCCTTGATTCTAGGGATTTCCTTAAACCAAATCTTCTAGCCGTTGAGCCTTCTCCCACGTCTCCCTTAACGTCCATGGCACGTAAAAATAGAGAAACATGGTCAATAGCCATCTGATAAGCAGCTTGGACTTCAATTGATCGTTGTCAATTAATGCTCATCATTGGCTGAGGATGTTGAATCCTTGGAAGGATGCATTATCCGTTCATTACATGATCAGGATGTTGCATTCTTGAAGACCTGCAAAATCCATCCATAAAACTTCCTATTGATTTGAAACCTACTTCAATGACGATTGGAGAAACAATGACACTCACAATTCAAACATGATCGAAAGTCTCAACATACGAATTTTAAAATCATAAAATTTTAAAATTAAAGCATACTCATATTCACCTAATCCTCTTTCTCTAACATTTATTGTAGATAACAATTTGTCGGATATATGCGTTGTTCATAAGAGTCAAGCAATGTATGATTTGAGAAGGAAATGGAAGGTTTGGGTCAACCAAAGAAATAGAGAGGGTCTAACAATTCTCTTCTAGCTTATTTGTTTCTTTTATTATTTAATTAGGCCTGTTGATTAATTTGTTTTGGTTTTAATTTCTTTAACATATGGGTACTTGGGTCACTTAAAAAATTTAATTCTAAAATTTAGCGTCCATTAACTCAAGGACCATTGGTGATACGCTTGAGTAAACGCTAAGACCCTATGGGTGTAATTTTAAAAAGGTTGGGTCTATAAGTGCCATATGGCAACCCATATTATTTATGTAGATTATTATATCATTAATTAATTCTATCACTGATCTTTCCAACATTAGCTAGCATACTTTATTTATCAAGTCCCTAAATGTTGCAAGAACATTTGTTAGACCAAAATGACATTATAATGAATTCATAATGTTTATATTGCGTGCCAAATACTATCTTTCAGATATCGTATTCCTTCACCTTTAGTTGATGATAATCCAACCTAAGTATGATCAATTAGAACACACTTGTACCTTGCAACTTGTCGAACACAACATTAATCCTCGGCAATGGGTACTTGTTCTTACCGTGAGCTTGTTAAGCTCTCTATAATCGATACACATAAGCTTATTTGACAATTTCAGGTTAGTTCCCTGCTCCGACTTAGCCATATTTATGCATATCATATGTGAATTTCAATTGAGTTTCATTTATTTGAAGTCATTTCATGCATAGAAAATTCCATACATAACATTTTATGCATTTGTAATTCAGTGTAGTTACTAGCTTACACATGGTACAACTGACATACACGAACATTGGTGATAATTAATATATACATGCTAATATATATTTTAAAGTGTCACAAAGTATTTTTAGAACCCAAATTATATACGTTGAAAAAGTCTAGATTATTAGTAAACCTAAATGCACAACTTGACAATTTACCTGATATAAATCCTTTTAACGCGGCTACTCGAAACACGACGTATTAATAATGTATCATCAGTACTAAAATATATGATAATATACATATGCTTTCATAATACTTGAATATATTTTAAAAGGTAAAAAGTAAAAATATATAAAAAATGTAAAAGTTTTCAAAGTACAACAAATATAACCCGAAATAACAAATACTACAAATAATTTAAAAATCAACCTCCTCCCATGTTCACCGTGCAAACCCCATTCCCCCTTCTTTTCTTTCACTTTTACTAAATCCTAAAAAAACCCTTCTTTTTGACTTTGTGAAGTTTGAAAATTGCTATTTGCATGAAACCCTCTTTTAGTTGATTAAAGAGACATAGTTGAATACCACATTAGGGGTCATTTTTTCCTCCTTCATGACCATTTCCCCACACTCTAAAACCAAAGAAAAGAAATTTTAAATGTTAAAGGGGATTGTAAAGAAAGATAATCTCTTCTAACTTCACTAGACCAACACATCACATTCCCCTCTCTTCCTCCCTCTTAAAAAACATCCACCATCACCTCATCATTTTTTAAATACTTGTCTTACAAATCTATAGTGTTTTAAGTGTCATCGTTAAAGATCAAGCAATGTTTAGAGTTTTCAAGTGTCCTATATCTTTTGTTCCATCTTTCTTAACTCTCCATACTTGTTTATATATCTTTCATATTATCATGTTATTCATCTACTAGCTCATATGTAACTATCTTTATCCACAAAGATTATTTTTATTAAAAATGATGTTCTTATGAACCAAGAGTTAACATGTTGATATATCATAACACATTCAAACATGAAGTAAATAATGACTCTTTTTGTATTAAAAGTAAATATTCATAGGTTCATGTTTGACTAGATTACTACTTGGTATTTTTACAAAGTCATAAAAGGTTTCAAAACTCAAGACAAGCTTCAAATAGGTTAAGTAATGTTACTCGATTTTTAGTGATATTTCAAGTATTACTATGAATATGAATGTGCTCTTGTAAGTTATAGTCATCTAAAAGATAGATTATGATAAAAGTTGTGTTATAAGAAGTTGACTAATAATTAAAAATTTAGACATGAGACTTTAAAAATAAAATTTTAGACCATATAGCTTTAAGTGTTATGTTAGTTAAAATGGCAAGTTAAAATTAATTGGTAAATGAATAATATGACTAAATATGTATTTGTGGACTTGACTATAAAATTAAAATTTTATAAACACCATAACACAATGGTAATATTATAAGTAGACTTTGGATTATGGTTTTCTGTCGTAAATTTAACTAAGGACATGTAAATCATAAAATCATAAACATTTACATTAAAAGTGCATCAAAAGCCACACTATGATAGATTTTACCTAAAGTATGCTAATTAAGAACCATATACTAAAAAATTATATACTTAAATCCTATGTGACGTGTAATAGCTCAAAAAACTCATAACAACGTAAATAAATAAAAAACTCGAAATTCGAAAAAAAAACATGAGATAAGAACGAGACAGAATTGTATGACTCGGGCCAAGGGACCATGACCCTTTTCTCTTACCCCTTTGCGACCGAGAACAACAAGGGGGAACCTACCTTGTTTTACTTTCATTCTTCACTTATTCTTTCTCTTTGTTCTCTCTATTTGCAAACCCCAGCCACCATTTTCCCTACATTATCATCATCAACCACCATCAAGCCCCATTCCATTGTTTTTAGACTAAGAAGTAGCATTAGAATTGAAGATTGTTTAAATCAAGATTGACTATGCATATTTACAATTCATATATAACCCTTACATAACCTTACATGGTCCTTTACATGCATGGACAACAAGACTTATCTAACATTCACATCTATCTATTCTAATAAACTAACATCTAATGTGTCACATGGAACCCTATAAAGGCTACTATTTGCCATGTGTCACCTTCTTAGGCTTCCTTTTTTCTCCTCTATAAAAAAAACACGCGGGTCGTATACAACCTGTTTACCTATTTCGTTAATATGGATACTATATAAATTTTTTCCCCAATTTCACTTCCTTATCCAGTTTCCTCTGAACCCTAACTGGAGCCTCTGCCGATTCTACAAGCTTCTACCGATCGTTCCTAAAACAACCAGTAGCACGAAGATTTTACGCGCGAGTAAGAAAGATGCGATGATCTTCTTCTTTATCTTTAAAGGCAAGTATCGTCTTCATCCTACATCATATAGGTTTTTTAATCTTTGGATTTTTCTTTGGTTTTTCTATGAATATCATCCCAAATACATTTTATTGTTATCGATTTGTTGTTTTTACACGTTTTACAGCTATTTAGGTTAATAATTTGCTCGTTATATGATATTTTTTCGATTAATAGATGTTTGATTATTTTTGATTAATCGATGTTTTACAGTGCTATGTCTGTAATTGGTCTATTAAATTTACTGTGACTTAGGTTTATAATTTGTTTGTAATTGTAGTCGATTTGTTGTTTAGGTTTGTAATTCATTCTGATGAAATCCATTTTGAACTGAATGTTTATTTGTTTACAGGTTCTTTTTTTGACATATTTTACAAATATTTAGGTTAAAAATTTGTTTTTTATATGATGTTCTTTTGATTAATCGATGTTTGATTATGTTTGATTAATCCATGTTTTACAGTTCTTGAGGTTTTTAATTTGTTCTTTAATGTAGTTGATCTATAGTTTATGTTTGTAATTCATTCCGATGAAATCTTTTTTACCGAATGTTTAGTTGTTTACAGGTCTTTATGTTTGCAATTTGTACTTTGTTACTGATTTTATGTTTCTATTGTCATATTGTTACTGATGTTATGTCTTCCATACAGAATGGTTGTTTTCCTGCTATTGACTTACCTCCTGGATTTTTTGTCCTCCTCTATTACATGAAGCCAGCATATGTGGTGAGATAATTGCTTTAATTTTATAAGAATTTATGCACTCTTTCCAAACCTCTTATAAGCAATTTCTTTCCTATCTTTGCATAGCCTATTCCTATTGCCTGTGTGGAGAAATTTTTCAACAAACAACAACCTTTTGATCATCTTTTAATCAGATATGAAGATAATACCATCTTCAAAGCGCAGATTGACTTAAGAGATAATCAGATGTGTCTTACACAAGGTTGGGAAAGGGTTATATCTCACAATAACCTATGTTGGATCATGATAAGGCTGGTGTAACCAAAACCACTTCATAGTCAATTTTTGGTGCTACATTGAAGGGCTTCTGAAGCCAAGCAAGAGATCTTCCGAGAGTCTGAGGAACAACAACTGAAGATATCTACTGAAGGCAAAAGCTGAAGTCAACTGCTGAAGACAACAGCTGAAGCCAACAGCTGAAGACTATCTTCCGAAGACAAAGTCTGAAAGCTTCCGAAGACAAAGTCTGATGAAAGAGCTGAAGACAAAGTCTGGCTTCCGAAGACAAAGTCTGATGAAAGAGCTGAAGACAAAGTCTGCTTCCGAAGACAAAGAAGACTCCAAGCTTTGGAAGAAGCAGTCTTCCGAAGTATATGTGCCTTCGGAAGAAGTCATACTTCTGAAGCACTTTATCCTTCGGAAGACAATGCTATGTCCAGCAGATAAAAGTATGGTCCCTGTCAGTCCGCTGCAGACCTCTGATACAGCATGGC
>BJCO01052452.1:0-15906 GCA_018326465.1 Flaveria floridana
CAATTACTGATCTTTTGGATTTGTTCAATTTCAGGCAAATAAGGGCGGATACAAAAGTATTTGGTATTATAGGGAAGCCAGTTGGGCATAGCAAATCACCTATGTTATACAACAAAGCTTTCAGATCAGTTGGTTTTAATGGAGTTTATGTACATATGTTGGTGGATAACGTAAAGAATTTTCTTGAGACTTATTCGTCTAAAGATTATGCTGGGTTCAGGTTGAATTTTCGTGTATTTTATCAAAGTTAAATTTCTATTTTATTGTTCTAGAATCTTTCTGGTTGTCAGAAGTAGTAAAATTCAGATGAATTTACAAGGGTGAATGATCATTATCGGATGCAGTTGTACCATTCCTCACAAAGAAACTATAGTTCAATGCTGTGATGAGGTTGATCCTGTTGCAAAGGTGAATTATATTTGTTAATGACATAGGAAGATTACATATTGAAGCAAATGCTGATAAGCATTAATTTTGAGGTATTATTTTTAATTTATCGTGTTATTGGTTGTCTCTTAACAGTCAATAGGAGCAGTCAATTGTGTTATCAGGAGACAAACTGATGGGAAGCTATATGGTTGTAACACAGACTATGTAGGAGCTATTTCTGCCATTGAGGATGGTCTACGAGGTTTCCTTCTTACTTCGTAATTTAGAGGTGGCACTACTAGTGGGTCGAGTCGGGTCAGGTCAGGGTTGGGTTGACCTATAAACAATTTTTATTTGTTTCTAAAAGTATACTTGAAAACAACAATATCAATTCTTAGAATGAAAACTACTTAAGAGGTTGTATGCCTTAATAACAGACTTCAGATTGAGTTTCAACCCATTCTATCCATTTGACATATTCACGTCTTAGTGGATGTTTTATTTGACCCATATAAAACACAACCAAATTGACGTGTTGAAATTACCACCTGTACCGTTTCAGCTGCAGGCGTTCAAGATGGTTCAAGTGGGTCACCTTTGGCTGGTAGACTATTTGTGGTTATTGGTGCTGGTGGTGCTGGAAAAGCACTTGCTTATGGAGCAAAAGAGAAGGGTGCAAGGATTGCGATAGCCAATCGGACTTATGGTTAGACTCTTAATACCCAGATGAGTTGCAAATAGAACATGATGTTAAATTTATGTGTGTTCTTTTTCTAGTTCAGTTTGGGTGAAATTCAACTATGTGGCTCTCATCATATTCAAGGGGTTGTTGGATGTGGGTTTTGAAAGCAACTATGTGATATTGATAATTAAAATCAAATAAGTATCTTACAAGATTTTAAGAGAGTTAGGACTTGTTGTTGCTTAAAGATGTTATAATCAGATGTTTGAGTGTTTGGCAAAATAGCAAATTCTTAGAAAAAATTATTGAAACAAACAAATTGCTAAAAAAAATAGATATTAAATGGGAGTAAAAGCCACTCAAGCTGTTTAACCTTTTTATTAATTTTTATGTTTCATTATAGAAGTTAAGTGTATGGATTATATTCGTGAACCATTTTTATCATTTTAAAAACTTGAATACAAACAATGATTTTGAAAAAAGAAGGCTCAAACCGCCAAAACCGAACCGGTCTAACCAATCTACACAACCCCACCCAGACAGCTTGGTTTGCCATTTCCCAAAACCATATTAGTGGTTCAACCTAGAATTTTCATCAAATCTAAGCCGAATTGGACCATGAACACCTTTAGTGACTTCATATCACAATAAAGCAGATAATCAATTACAAAATAGCAACTTCAAACACTCCTTTAGATGCAAAATTCATACACCAATTGCTTAATAGTTATTCATTTTTACAACATATAGAACGTGCTAGAGAACTTGCTGAGATAATTGGTGGAGAGGCTCTGTCTCTTGCTGATTTAAACACTTACAACCCAGAAAATGGAATGATACTTGCAAACACTACTTCAATTGGTATGCAGCCAAATATTGATGAAACTCCTATTTCCAAGGTTCGATATCCACCACTTTCTGCTAATCTTTTACATTCATAATGCTTTGCACCTGTAAATTTAACACCAATCTGATGTGAATATGTGCATTAGCATCATCTTATTCTTTTTGGCAGGAAGTTTTGAAGTCATATGCACTGGTATTTGATGCTGTTTACACGCCTAAAATCACCAGATTACTTCGGGAAGCTGGAGAATGTGGAGCCTTAATTGTTACTGGGCTGGAGATGTTTATAGGGCAGGCGTATCAACAATATGAGAAATTTACAGGATTACCTGGTAAGGTTTAATAGGCAAAATCATCATGTGGAGTCTCACCTTATCACTTTTCTTATAGGTTTTATATTACTTTTCAACTGCAGCACCTAAGGAATTATTTAGAGAGATTATGGCAAATCATTGACCTGTCTTAGTTATTCATGGTATGTACTCATTTTATCCCATCTTCCTTTATTTTGTGATTTGTCTCATTTGTTTAATCTTTATCAAGTTACCTTCACATAAACCCTTAATAATGACCGATATGATCAATTTGATAAGTGTTTTATCTCTAGCATGTCAGTCGAGTAAAATCCAAAAATTGGCCAGGTCGTATTTTTAATGCATAAAACCTTGTAAATCATGTTATTCAGAAAGCGTTTCAGGTGAACCTGTTACAAAAGGTTATAAGTTTTGATATATTACCCAACTTGTTTAATAACCATTTTGCCATTTACACTACTAAAATAACAATCTAATTATTCTAGATCAAGTGATTTAAGCATTCTTATACACGTTGGTGACTTCGACATGCTTCATTTTCAGTCAAGATTTTGAACGTTATCATCTGACCGGTTAGGATCATATTTTAACTGAGATTGACCCATTTTCTGGTAAATGGATCAACACTGTTGCTCAAGTTTTCACAATTTATGTTTGAATGAAATGCTTTGTTGTATACAGAATCTTAAGCTTTCAAAGCAGTATGTGGTGTGCAAAATAGCGCACACAGGAAGCTGGGAGGTGGTGATTCAGATCATTGTTTGCATAATATGTTGTATTCTCAGTATTTTTGTTTCTACAAAATAAGGGATTTTTATTTAACAGATCATTGTATTTGAAGTTAATAGTGTAATAAGATTTAGTGGTTAGTTTAGTGGATCCAGGATTTTTAAGACATCCGCAATACCGCACCACTGTCACGCCACGTCAGCAGCGTACACTGCACGTTTGCATCCTCCTTTGCTTGCGGCGAGATAGAATGAGATTGTGGTCTTCTCCACTGCGCTTTTAGGTTTATTGCCTTCTCTCCACCGCACCCGTCTGCATCACACCCATAGTGTGCGGGGAACCTATTACAATGAGTCTGATAAAGAAATCTCTTACACCCCTCAAAATGTTTGATTAGGGTTGACAAAACATGTTAAATATGACATGAAATGACGCATGCAAAACATGCACAAGAAATTTTATCATTTTCTTCAACATAAACTCGAACCTCTTTATAAATGTTTTACACTACTAGACTTGTTGAAACACGTTTAATATTACATGTTTAATGACTTGATGTGACATGAAACATTTTATACGTATCATAAATTATAAAATAAAATAAAAATCATTAAAGTTTAAAATCCACGATAGTAATATTATTTGAAAACAATTGTTAGAACATTTGAAGCAAAAGGTTATAAAAAGTTCAACCAATAATACATTACATTAATAAAAATCAGATCATCAATCCATACAAAGCCAGTTCAAAATGCTATTTGCAACATGTTTCTTTTGCTCGTTGGATGGCTGGAGCATGAAGATTGATTGATGAAGAATATAGATTTGTGGTGTGGTCGGCTTAACTGCTAGGGTTACGAAAAAGATCTAATATTGAAATTGTGATTTGTGAAGATGAAAACGTTGGTGTAGACATGGCTAGCGGTTATGGTTAGTAAAAAAAAAGCTGAAATATACATATTTTATTATTAAAACAATAAAAAAATATAGGCAAGTTTAAACATGCTATAAACATGTTAAGCAAATGTTTAATTGTGTTTAAACAAATGACATGTCAACCTATTTAAGACGTATAACTATTAAGCTCGAACTCAAACATGTTTAGCCAATGACCTTCTAGTAGCAGCACTCCTTGTTTCTTCTAAAGAAGAAAGCTTGGGTTCAAATCTAGTTGTAAACGAGTCGGTTTCCTCTCAGAACTATGGCCTCAAACTATCAGTAGACAGTTAGAATCTTGTTTGAGGTACAGATCATACCTGTGCTATAAAAAACATGCCACTAATCCTGTTATCACCATCGTTACAAAAACATATTTAACTTATTAACAACGTGTCGTGCGTGGTGCCGCGCCGCGTCGCGTCGTGTCGTGTCGTGTTGAAAATTAATGATCACCAGTCAGACGTTTGATCACAGTTTCAGTTTCACCACTTTCCCCAAATGTCCCTCGATTTGTCAAGAGTGAAAGAAAACCCTAACCTTGATCCCACTCGCACAATGCATCTCTTTCGTTAGTCACACATGAACACCAGCATACTGATGCCTTTGTAATTGAATTCTCATATCAACAATTTCTACTGTAATTCGGTGTATATGTGATATAATATGGATGATGATGACGACAATCGCAACGATGAATCACACGAATCGGATAGCAGTACATACGATTATGGCGGTGAGGAGACGCAGATATTCGATAGTCAGTTTTGTGATTCTCCATCTTCATCGTTCGGTAAGCAAGATTGTAACTTGTAAGCAATCTGTTACAGCTATGAGTAATCAGACAGTTTTATGATCGTTTTCTTTCACTTGAATTAGGTAATATTATACAACATACTGTTCCTTTTGATGAGTTAGCAACCCAAGTGATGGATCTTGATGGTGAGACTCAAGTGATGGATGCTGATGGTGAGACCCAAGTGATGGATGTATGTGGTGAAGTTGAAGTGATGGAGATTTTTGATTCTGGTGAGAGGAATGAGACGCAGTTGTTCGATGGGTATGAGACTGAAGAAGTGGTGGTTAGTGATCATGGAGGAAGTGAGAAGACTGTTGTAGTGGATGATTTTGATGAGTGTTCTGATGGTGTTTCTGGTGGAGGAGAATGTGCTGTATCGGCTGGCGTAGAGCACGAGAAGAGTATGCATCAGTGCAATGAAGATGTGAAGGATTGCAAGTTAAGAGCAGATTGTGGAAGGAATGAACAACACATTTCTGGTAGTTGATGATATTTAGAGTAAACTTTGTTGCGTAAACCATATTATTATAATGGTAATCTAATATTTTGAACTGGAGTTTTGCTAAATATAACCCTAATGAGTAATGACTATGTATAAGAGATAAGGACATGCATAAAATGATTGTAATTTAAACATATAGTTCTTGATAAGTGTTATGTACAATAATTTTGCATGTCCAAAGTTCTTTGAATTGAAATGATTAGGAGGTTTTATGCACCAAATTACATTTTGGGCACCTAAAAAACCCAACCCATTCGACCTGTTGCCTTTTTAGCTTTTTTTTTTTTACACATTTTGACATTTTAAAGAAAAAACATGATTCAAGTCAACACATTCAAAAGTAAATGTTTTGAAATAGCCACTCTGGTGAAAATATAGGTATTTTTTGAATATCTGGGGTTAAGGTAGTGATTTTTTTAACATTGCTTTTATGTTATTTACATGGCAGGAATTGGTGTCAAGACGTTTACCTCAATTCGCGCGGCATCTATGAGGGCTGCTGGCCTAAAAGCGCTCAACAAGGTTTCTAAAAGAAGTAAGAGTCCATCATATTCCACTTTAAATTCAGAACCTGACATTGAACATAGAAAAATACTATCTGAAAAAAGTCAATCTCATGACCTTGAGAATATCAACCAAGTAACTGATGTTCCAGATAGTGGAAATAGGTGTGGATTTAGCAGGTCAACTGCAAGAAAACTTTTTGATGAGGATACACTTGCTGTAACTAAAGAGGCAGATGACAAATTTGACCTGTGTGGAGCAGCTAACTCGCCTGAATTGGATACTGAGTTGGCTGGGTTGAGCTATATTGATTCTCAAGAACCTGGGGATGCATCACAAGCAAATGCACTTGACTTTGTGGATAACTTTCTGAAAGCTAATATCGATTTTGATGATGATTGTGGCATTAGAAGGTCAACTGGATGCAAGTCAAAGCCGATTTTAAGTGCTAAAGGGACTCAAACTTTTGCCAAAAGTGTTAATCTTATCAATGCAGTTGATAAAGAACAGGCTTTTTGTTGGGATAATAATCTTGAAGATGAAGGAGGAGGAGAATTTTATAGAAAAAAGAAGGAAGTATTCTTTGCTAGTGGAAGTCGGAAGCTAAAATCTTCAGTTCCTTCTAGAAGTGGCAGGAGGTTGGGGCAGTCTGACTCGAAATTGGGGTCAGGTAAAAATAATAATACAAAGAAAAGCTTAGGAACAGTCTTTAAGGATTTGACTTTCCGGAAGAATCTTATAAAAGAATTGGATAAACAGCCAACAGATATGCCAAGTGACACGAGTATTCAAGGAACACTACACGAAACGACCGAGGTTCGATTTGACACTCAAATGGCTGCTGAAGCAATGGAAGACTTATGCTTTGGCTTGCCAGAAACTGGCCATGATTCTACTAAAACAAATGAGGGTTGCAGCCATATGCAAAAGGGTTCTCATAAAAGTGAACCCCTACCCGTGTCTAACAACGGTGTCCAAACAACACGATCAAAATCAAAGATGAGTGCTGATCGCTCAAAGGAGGTGAAGCATGCCAAGTTGGCTGCTAAAAAGAGTGATAATCTTGAAAATGAGGTGTCTGACGTGGCAAAAGGAACAGGAAAAATATCTCGTAAAAGAAGAGAACTTGACCCTGTAGATGCTTCAGCTACATCTGCTGTCCAGATGTCAGTCAAAAAACGACATGTTCAAAATATTACACCTGTAGCTCGTAGAACTAGGCAATCGACCAAAAATAAGGAGTCAAACAAGGAGATAAATATCCTTACTGGAATCCATCCAAAGGGCAAAAGAACTAGTCGAAGACTGTCTTCCAAAAGAAAAGAAGTTGGTACACAATCTATCTCTAGATTAACAAGGTTAACATCTACTATTTTGACTGAACAAGAAAAAGGGTCAATAAGAGAAAGAACTGAACGGAGTCTTTCAGGATGTACTACCCCTGTAAGCCGTGGGACGCCTGTAAAAGATGCATCTCCGATCTGCATGGGAGATGAATATATAAAGCAGTCATGCAGGAGGCCATCCCTTATTCAAGAAGTCAATAGCTTATTTCCCACGGATTCATTATTTAGATCTCCTACAAGACAGAGGAGAGATGTGTCTTTGATCCGTGTTCTGTTCAGTAGGCACTTAGATGAAGATATAATCAAGCAGCAAAAAAAGGTCCCATGTTTTTGCTGCTTCTTGACCTCTTTTACTAGAGTACTAATCTTTAGAGGTGACAAATTAGAATGGTTTACTTTTGAGTGATCGATTCGGTTTATTTATTAAAGTAAAATGATCTTTTCTGTTGATATTTTTACACGCTAATAATTTGAATAAAACTTAATTCTGTGGACATAGTGTTTCAGGCAGACCAACTTGACGTTGTCTTTGTCAACTTGTACGAAAATGAACCCTTTTCTCAACAATGCTTTTGTCATTTGATCCAACAGTGTTCCATTAGATAGGGATATATAATGTTTTTTTATAAATAAAATGGCCTTTTTTGATCGGTTTCTACTAATTTACTTCGGATTGGGCACTTCAGGTCATGCTTTATCTCCAATGGTAAGATAAAAAATAGTAGCTAAAATGGCAACACATCGAACAAGTCTAAGAGGTCTGAAGTGGCCTAAAGTGTATTCTTTAAAAAAAACTAGGTTATTATTCAAACAAAGCCATAGTTTACATACTAATTATGTATAAAGAAAAAACAAAACTTTTTGGACCTCCATGACCCTGCCCATGTCATCTTGGTGCAAATTCGGCCCACTTTTACCTGGCCTGTTACCCTACCCATCCACATATACCAATCTTATTCAGGGGTTGCTAACTGCTACATATTACTGGTATAACTGTCACAGATTTTACTTCGCTTGGGGGCTTCAGAATCGTCTTCAATGTCAGATGCAACACACTTCATAGCAGATAGTTTTACTCGTACCAGGAACATGTTGGAAGCCATTGCTCTTGGGAAACCAATAGTTACACATCTATGGCTTGAAAGCTGTGGACAAGCTTGCTGTTACATTGATGAAAAAAATTTCATACTGAGAGACGCTAAGAAAGAAAAAGAATTCGGCTTTAGTATTCCATCTTCCCTGGCACGCGCATCTCAACATCCTCTTTTAAAGGTAATAAGCTAGTGTTGTTTAAAATATTTCACATATTGGCATTATACTAATATGCTTTTACCATTGATAAATCAATCTATTCATGCAGGGACACCGCGTCTTGATTACACCAAATACCAAACCTGGTAAAGAGATATTATCAAGCTTGGTCAAAGCAGTTCATGGTGTGGTGTGTAAAATTTCTCACCTTGTGCAGCTATTATAATTATTTTTTGTTATAATATCCTCTCCCTTGTTTGAATCTGAAACAAATATGGTGCGAGTTCAATTTCAGGCGGTTGAACAAACGGGCAGAAGTTCACTGAACGCCGATAACGTTACGGAGGGATTATTGATTCTGTCTTGTGAAGAAGATTACGCAGTCTGTTTGCCTTTTCTTGAAAAAGGTTTATATTATTTTTAATTAAATACTTTCTTTGGAGAAATAGAGTTATCGAGCATTTGTTGAAACCTGCAACCTCCTATACAAATGCAGGAACAGCAATATACAGCTCAGAGCTTCTACTCAATGGCATTGTTACCCAGAGGCTGGAATATGAAAGGTTGCTCTCTATCTGTTTTCAATGCATAGTACTTGTTAAATCCAAATATCCAAAAGAATGGTTTTTATATAATTTATGTAATCATATCTGATGCTAATTATGTACCAGAAAAGTTAAAATTACATTATTAAATGGCAGGCATCGTCTCTTTTCAGACCATGTGAAAGAAACCCGTTCAAAAATCCGGCTGAAGAAAGATGATAACCAATATAAGCCCGTTGGTAAAGTTAGATAATTATCCGTTTGAACAATATTTATTGAATTTTTGCACATATGGTGTCACTTGGTATCTGATCTTTTCCCTTGTTTCGGGTTTTTGCATGTAAATGTGAGAAAGGAGTAGCCTTGTTTCTTGTTATTTTGACTATTTTGATATTATATGGTGATTTTTGAGGTGAGTTTAAGATTTTATATTTCATGTAATGTTGCATCCAAACAAGTAGTTTTTAACAATATAAGACCATAAACTAAAGTTAGCAAAAGGTGCCGTATTGTATCAAATGGGTTGTGTTTAGCACATGTTTAACACGACTATTAGACCC
The DNA here is from genome assembly GCA_018326465.1 of Flaveria floridana. Taxonomy (NCBI): domain Eukaryota; kingdom Viridiplantae; phylum Streptophyta; class Magnoliopsida; order Asterales; family Asteraceae; genus Flaveria; species Flaveria floridana. The sequence goes on from BJCO01052452.1 coordinate 9,384, forward strand.
AAACATGGTGAACATTTTATTCTCTTAAACACTAATACGAATATGTTTGATAAATGGGTTACATATGACGTGTTTAACACGATTAAATGTAATATTTTAATGAAATGATTGACATGTCATGTTTAACGTGACTAAATACAACACTTAAGCGATAAGAATGACCGCCACGTTTAACATAATTAGTAATACGACTTCCTAAACTTGTTTAAAAAATAATCAAATACAACTAATGTAACAAAATAAAGGTTACAAAAATTAATGATTCATATAATATATTTATTTATTTATTTATTTATAACTTCTTAAAAAATGTCATTCATATAAACGTGTTATGACAATGTCATGTTGACCGATTCACTGATAAGTAAACGTATTATGCATGTTACAAGCACTGTTTTTAGACTCGGATCGGACCAGCCGGTCGGACCGGGATTTGGAGGTTGGACCGGTCCGAACCACCCTAAATCGTTTTATTTTCAAGAAACCGGTCAATTCAAACTGGTTCGTTGGTCGGACCAGGAACAGGGTTGGCCCGGTTTTTTTAATATCTTTAAATATTTTATTAGTTTTTGGGATTTTAATGACTTTAACGGATAGTTCGAACTATGAATTAAAGTGCTGGATATGATATTTTATTGAGTTTTTATATATAACTAAAAACTAAACATATAAAATATCTATATTGAATTATATATATAACTATATATCTAATATACATATATATAATTATAGCATCATGCGGTTTTTAAATTCGGTTCGACCAGCCAACCAGTAAAGTGACCGGTTTGTCATCCGATCCGGTTCTGAAAACATTGGTTACAATTGTTACCTCATTCATAATAACTTTTGAACACTTTTTTCTTCAAAATACCTATATGACTAACCTATTATGAAAAATGTCTAGGGTCATTAGAACCATAAATAGAGTCGTCAGAACCATAAATAGGATTGTCTCAACCATAAATAGGGTCGTCCGAACCATAGATTGGGCCATCCGAACCTTAAATAGGGTTATTCGAACTTTAAATAAAGTCGTTTGAACATAATAGGACCGTTTGACCGTTCTTAAGTTCAATCAAACTTATTTTTAATCAGTTTCATATTAAGATGGGTTCAGTCAAACTTAATTTGGGTTCGAGTGATCATATTTGAACACGTGGACAAATCATGTTCGTTAAGTTAAAGTTCTGATGACTATATTTACGGGAGGAATGCGACTTTGTTAGGTGATGATATTTTTTGGGATGATACGGTCAAAAAGACATTTAAAGGAAAAATCTTGATCAAAGGAACATTCGAGGAATTTTCTCTTAAACAAAGAAAAAACTTGTATCTCATTTCATTATATTTATAATTTGTAGGATTCATGAGTAAATAAGTAGTGTTAAATTCCATAAATTAATATAACTAGTTTTTTAACCCGCCGCGCGATGCGGCGGCACAATTCGCGGTGTGATAAAGTATAAAATATAATCGACACGACTTGTTTCCGAGCTAAATTAAAGTAACTTGAATTTATACCGTCGAATGAAAACGTATTATATTTCACGCAACTCCAAAACGTAATACAGACCAACTCAAAACGTACATAAAAATAAGCACGTGCGGCGGCCGTATGTGGCATGATAAAGTGTAGACGGCAATCGCCCCGACTTGTTTCAAAATAAAATTTCTGTCGAAACGTAAAGTAACTCAAATTTATACCGTCAAATAAAAACGAATTATATATGATTTGACCCATGTTCAAACAAAATTGACGTTCAAACGTAAACCAACTCATAACATATTTTTAATTTAAGCCGACTTATTTTCAAACATATAGTTTATCAAAATTATCCTTATTACTTTCAATAAGTAATACTACTTTTTTAATCCGGCAAAAATGCCCTTATTATTTTCAAACACTGTTTAATTCCAGCGATCTATAAATTACTATTAAATGACTATTCATTACACTTGTGTTTTAATAGTATACAAGTTGGAGACAAAAGCCCTTTCTCTCTATACAATTTCTCTATCTATATTAGTTTATCTTTCTCTACAATATCTCTATTTATACATAAATACAAATAGTAGGGACCAAAATACAAAACATGGTTTACCATGTGGCCAAAACAAAATCCCCAAAAACATGCTATTCATTTCTCTTCATTTATAAATATATACAAGGTAAGAAGGCAACACTAAATGGCGTTAAAACGTTATCTATTTTAAATTTCACCAAATAAATTAGATGACATTGAACACCATAACAGATACCGTGCTTACTGAAGTGTTGTAATGCTTAACTATTAACAAATTCTTTAATTTTGCTATAAAAGATGAAGGGTGCCTCTGTATCTTTTTGTTGGATGAGAGTGACTATTAACATTTTTACGCAATCTTCACATCTAAATCCAAGAAATCAATGGCAGATCGAATGTGGGAAATGCATAATGCGATTAGAAAGTTATTGACTCCACTTAACTTGTAACAAAAACAAATTAACTTTGACCTCAATAGTCAAGCATGCTTATCTAGTTAGCTCTATCTTTTTGTTGGATCAGAGTGACCAATAACATATTTACGCCAGGCTTCACAACTTTAGATGATACACTGGCAAGAGATCAGATGTGAGAAACGAATAATGTGTTCAACCAAATAGTAATTTTGAACTCAAAAGTCACATAAAACCTCCCTCTTTATGTTTTTGCTTGGATTCATGCAAGATTTAAGGTTAGAGATAAGAAATTGGTATAAATCAGATGTGGTAATTGAATCACTTACTCGGGTCAACTGATATAGCTGATATAATCGGACCATAGCTTCCTCTAAATGGAATTCCAGTCGTGCCTTTTCCAGCCCAATAAAGTTGAATCTTAAGTGTATTATTCTTCACATTAACTGTATAACTCTTTATAACTGCCCTACCAGTACCTCCAGCCTCTTTCACTATATCAAAATCACATAGTTTTAACTCCCCCTGCAATAAAAGTTATCAGAAGTGTTGATATTCTTTTGCCAGTTGCAGAAGCATCCATTATTCTAGGGCTAATTGAATAAAACATATCAAGCACTGTTTTAAGCCGAAAAAAAACCCTTCAATGTATTAAAAATATCTCTTTATTGTAACCCACTTTCAAAAATTTCAATTTTAAGGTAACTCTTCAATCATCTTTCAACAAAAACTCCTATCCTAAGCTTCACTTCATCATCTTATCTACTTGAAAATTATGACAATTGACATGTTCTTAGATCCGTTGCTGAAATACAAGCCTCTTCAATTAAATCTTTAACAACCTACGAAACAGAAGAACAACCAGGTACTCTATAATCTAAACACATGCCATAAGTGTGTTCTAACAATATAATTTCAATGTTCAGAAGCAATAATTAGAAATAAACTAACCTGGATGCTGAAATCGCCATCCATGGAGACATTATATGAATCCTCCGACAAGAAAGCATCTCCGCCGGTAGCGGCGGAGCCTTGGAGCATCATCTGGCGCTCCCTGCGATCGAGATCGGAAGCCAGAGCAGCCAAATCGAACTCGGAGAAGAAGGGGCCCTGCAACACGGTGTTTACACAATGAACGGCACATAGCTTCGATTCTTGTACCTCGTGGTACAGCATTCCTCCGTTGATCGGACCTTCCATTGTTCTCGCAAAACCCTAGCTTCGATTGTTATTCCGTGATCGAAGATTGAGGGCAGGATATCGCTGATGTAATGTAGGTGGTACTGTTCATACTGTTCATTGAGGTTGGTTTTTAAATATATAGGGTAATAGAGGGGTTGTTAAAATAAGCTTCAACCATTCATTCAAAGGAATATATTACAGTTATAACAATGGTGATCACCACGCTAACTAATACATGATGGCAAAGCGTGAGCGGACACATGCGGTGGAAGAAGACAAGCATAAGTGGCTTAGTGGCTGTGATTTTTAATACCTCTAGGTTTGAACACATGATCTTTTTTTGAAAGATAAATTCTTTATCAAATGGGTTAACTCCATACAGATTTTAAAAAAACACAGCCTTTGACTCAACATAATATCCCTTATTTTTTATTACATGAGAGACTTCTATTAAAACTTATTCTATATTAATAAAATTTTAAGATATATCGCGTCAATCACTCGAGCAAACATGATAATGATCTAAACTCTTGGTACCCTCACTCGAGTCTCGACCCTTCGTAGTTCGTACGCACAAACATTTTTCTCATTGAAGCCTAGAAATCTTGAATCTTGAATCAAAAGCACCAAACTTGCTTCACTTCGAACTCATAAGGCCAACGACCTCTTTATCATTCATCATTTCACCTTGCACCATCAAGTCCCCATCTTTCAAGAACCTTTCAAATCTTTCTTCTTGACTTCCTTCAACCCTCAACTCAATCTTTCATCTTGCATCATTCTATTACAAATTCAAATCCGAAAATCTCAAATCCCCAAATCGTAGGGTTTCAAAACCCTTACTTTCAGGGTTCCAATTTCCCAACAAACACCTTTAATCTTTCTTCTTCCTGCAATCGCTCTTCGTACCAATGTACACCACACAACAGAGGCTAACAACACGTTCTCCATTATCAATAACAACAACACCACGGGCCGATGGGAAAACGTTTGGAAGCCCTATTAGACACGTGTCGGGGAAGGGTAAGGCGGTGGCGTTTATCGACGGTCCGCCACCGCCTCCGCCGCTAGGGTTGTTGGATGAGAACGGTGGCGGTGCGGCGGCGGACGGTGAGGGGTTAGAGGATTGGAGGCGGTTTAAGGAAGCAGGGCTGTTGGATGAGGCTGTTATGGAGAAGAAAGATCGTGAGGCATTGGCTGAGAAGGCTGAAAGGCTTGAAAAAGAGGTATCTTTTGGTTGATGTTATTGTGTAGATTGTGTGTGTTGAGACCCTTGAATTGATTACAACTGTTATTGTTTATGTATTGGTGTTAAGTAACTATAATCATAGAAATGCTAGTTTTAAAACTGCTAAATCTTAAACACCTGTGATAAAAAGTTACACACACATAAGAATCAGTAATATGTGCATATTTAACCGGGATAGAAATTGTTATATTCGATGTAGGATGTTAGCTTGCTTAGCAGCATGCCAGCATATGTTCAGTTGTTCAAAAGATTAATGAGAAATTCGTAGAGTTTTAATCCATACACTTTATATGGTCTTAGTTGTTAGAACCCAGAACTTCTATTACTGTGCTCGCTGTGAAACTGAGGCATTTGTGAATTCTTATTGCATGTTGATTTCACATATATTTTTTAGATGAAAGTCTTAATGCGTTTCTTGAGTATGTGCTTTAGTGAAAATGTTTTTGTATAATTGTTGTAAACTTGTCATTGAGAAGAACAACCACACTTCCATTTCCAGTTGATACCAATTCCTCCCATAACTAATCTATGTGCAATATGTTCTTTTTGACAACCATTCCTGCCATTACCTAACGTTTGAAACAGTTACGATTTACAATTCTGAGGTTCTTTCACATATTGTTGAAGATTACGGACACTTAAGTTTTGTGCTGCAGATATTCGAATGGCATTTTAAGTCAGCATTTTTTTTCTTTTCCCAGTTATTTGACTATCAGTATAATATGGGACTCCTGCTGATCGAAAACAAGGAGCTAATGGCAAACACTGAGGAACTTAAAGAAGCACTTGCAGAAACACAAGAAGTTGTTAAACGTGAGGAGGCTGCTCATTACATGGCTTTATCTGAAGTTGAAAAACGATGTGATGATTTGCGGAAAGCTTTAGAATTTGAAAAACGATGTCGGGCTGATGTAAGAAAATTTATCTCTTTATATTGTTGCTTTTTATAGTTAATTAATGTGTTTTTTGAACATTAGTGCTTTTAATTGCAGCTTGAGAAGGCGTTGCGTGAAATTGCTGAAGAGAATAAACAGATTAAACTTGAATCTCAGAATAGTTTGGCAGATGCAAACAATTTAGTAGCTGGAATTGGGGATAAAGCTAGACAGGTGGAACAAAAAATGCAGCAAGCTGATGCAAAGCTTGCAGAGGTGGGCAGAAAAAGTTTGGATTTAGACAGAAGATTGCAAGAGCTAGAGGCCCATGAAAGTGTCTTGCAGATTGAACGCAAATCGTTTATTGCAGAGTATGTTATGCTGAAATTTGTATAATAATTTGAATGCTTATATTTATGGCATGTTCTGATTTGTGTTTTGGAATTGATTATCTAATTCTGTGATTATTGTGATTATGGCAACAGAAGTAATTGTAAAAGGATAAAATAAAGTTGTTTTTTTTACTAATTTGAAAGACTTCCTGTTTTCATTATAACCATTTCCCAGTTTTTTCTTATTTTTTTGTCAGTATATTTTAAATTTGCCAAACACAAACATCAAAGTATTTGATTATTGCAACTTCAAACAGTAGAAGCACATCCAAACCCTATTAACCTATTTTGTTACAAATTCTTTGATTTGTTTGATATAATCATATTTTGTAATAGGCGTGAAGCATGGGAAAGTACACATTCCAAACAGAAAGAGGATATTTGGGAA